>JARQOC010000216.1:0-112726 GCA_033576535.1 Allobates femoralis
TACACATTGGTACCATTGTCATGATTTTGCACACCTTTAACAGCATAAAAGGTCTTTGCAATGGGAATCGCTTCATTGTCATCACTTTGTTTGACAATCTCATTCAAGCAAAAGTGATTACTGGGTCTGCAGAAGGAAATGTGTGTTTATTCCAAAGATTTATTTATCTCCATCAGACACTGCCTTACCTTTCAAGTTAAGACGTCAACAATTTCCCGTGAAGTCTACTTTTTCCATGACCATCAACAAATCCCAGGCCAATACACTGAAGAAAGTATGGATTTTTTTGTCACAAACAGTTTTTGGACATGGACAGTTATATGTGGATTTTTCACGAGTGAAAATACGATGCAATGTTAAGGTGAAAGTGTTGGATACACCCATTCAAGTCAAATTGCTGCCCAGTAGTGAAATACTCTTTACTACAAATATTCTCTCTAATAATATTTTATTTAAAATTCTTTAGATACATATTAGATTTAAATACATATTTACTTTCTAATTAAATATAAATATTACAATAAATTAGTTTAGTCATAGATGTATAGCAATAAAAAAAAAAAAAATATTATTTGTTATACAAAAAGATATTAAAATTAGTTCTTATATATACAATAGTTATTTAAGAAATATAGTCATTAGTGTACATTTTCAATTACAATATAGTATAGAGAAATATTTTATTTTAAATTCTTTATATGCATATTACATTTAGATACATAATTATTTTCTAATTAAACAAAAATATTACCATAAAATAGTTTAGCCATAGATCTAAAGTACTAAAAAAAAAATAAAAATTACTTTACCCATAGCTGTATAGGAATTGACCAAAAAAATTATAAAAAAATTGTTTAAAAATAGATGTATAGCAATAGAAATAATCCAACATACCAAACAAATTACTTTAGTTTTAGATAAAGACATTATAATTAGTTATTAGATATTAAATACGTCTTTAAGAAATATAGTCCTTAGTTTTGCTTTTCACTGAAAATATAGTGTATAAAAATATTTTACTTTCAATTATTTACATACATATTCTATTTAGATACATACTTTCTAATTAAACACAAATATTACAATAATTTAATTTAGCTATTGATGTAGAAGAATAGAAATAGACAAAAATACCAAAAATATTAATTTCGTTATAAAGATATTATAAATAGGTTTTAGATATAAAATAGTTATTTAAAATATATTGTTCTTACTTTTTTAGCTTTTAAAATTTCTTTTTAAATTTCATTGTATATGTATATAAACACACATTTTGTAGTAGATTGTAGATGTGTATCATCTAAATGCTTGCATTTAGTGATAATAACCTGAAGCTCCAGCAGTATAGCTGCTGCGAGATTTTATTTTCTTTTTACACAGGGTCAGGTTTTTGTCAACAGCTAAGGCTGCCTTCACATTTGCAGATGCATCTGCAGCGTTTTGAAAATGCATCTGCATGGACATGGTAGACCCTAGCTTTATAATGGGACGCACGGTGTCTGCAGATGCTTGCAGGCAGCCGTGCACACACATTTACTCCTATATGTGATCTGTGCGCAGGCGGATGCCTGCATACAAATCACACACTCCCACCCTCACCAGGGATGCAACATGTCGTGTCCCTGCTGCGGAGGAGAGTCTGTGATCTGTACCCAAGCATCTGCCTGCGCAGAGATCACATATAGCAGTGAATGGTTGTGCTCGGCTGTCTGGAAGCATCTGCAGACACTGTGCGTCCCATTATAAAGATAGGGTTTACCGTCTGCATGCAGATGCATCTGCAAAATGGTGCAGATGCATCTGCAAGTTTGAAGGCAGCATTAGAGACGGGTGGGACAGCTGTTCACACACATCTCTATCTTGAAGTGTGTTCTGTACATATAAAATACATACATACATATAGGTACATATTTAGACACATAGGGAAAGAATAGACATTTTCATTTTAAATCTGACTTATTCTGCTATTTGTGGAATTTATAGTGTGAACACATCAATTTTGACACTTGCTGTCTAATGGTGACCTACAGCACTCTTACTGTAAGTTGCATGAAATGTTAATGCAATTTGTGCTTTACTTGCAGTAGTTGCGGCACATGTGCTTTCAACAGTTTCAACTGCCAAAATCACAGTTAGCTTTGATTTTTAGTGGTTGCATTTAGTCAACCTGTTAAAGCTGTGCTTGCCGTATTTACTACAAGCTAATTGCAAGTTCCATATACATTACATGTTACTTGCTAAAAGTGAGCTGTAGGTAGGTCCTTTGGTGCAAAGTGCAGAAATTGTATTTGGTTATTCTACACCTTCTGCAAATAGCCAAAAAATATCTGCTTTAAAAGGAGTCTAACTATTAATTATTAGGGGTAGAGTAGAGTAGGTCCCACCAGTTGTAAGGCTACCTTCCCGTGGTTGGTGGGGAAACATGTACTGGCTCAATCATAGATTATTAATATTCATATATAAATTGAATATACGTAGTCTGTACAAAACATCAGTGCCAGTATCTGTACGAAAAGCCTTGCCTTAGAATCATGACATGTACTACACTGATATATACCATACAAACATTGGTAGTTGATAGATAGATATCATGTCTTATGTGCATTATTGTCAAATTTGAATGAATAATGTATATATGCATGCTACATTCCCGATTCTTTACAATTGAGCCGCCATCTATCATGGAATAATTGGATTATTAGTTAAAAATCTAATTTAATAAACTATACACCAGTTCTAGAATCCCGATACAATCGCATCGGGCTCACAGCTAGTCTATTATATAATTGCCGTAGGCACTTCCGTGTCGGACCCCGCAAAAGACCGTGGCTTTGTCACTCTGTGACGTCACCACGAGCGAAGCATTGCCCGCGTAGCGGGCATTGCGACCCCTCGCCGCTGTCAGCACACACCCCCAACCCCTGTCACCACACACCCCCCATATGTCCTCACCCCCCCCCATATGTCCGCACACCCCCGCCTCCGATCCCGCTCCGGAGCCGCTGCTGTCAGCACATGCTGACACAGTGCTCCGGAGCCTCTCCTGTAACCACACTCCCCGATGTCCACACACACCCCCCCCGCTGTCACCACACCCCCCCCCCATATGTCCGCATCCCATATGTCCGCCATCACAATACTCACCCCGCCGTCATTTCATCCATCTATGTCCACACAGCCCCCCTCCACAATGTCCCACACAGCCCCCCCCACAATGTCCACACAGCCCCCCCTCCACAATGTCCACACAGCCCCACCCCCACAATGTCCACACAGCCCCACCCCCACAATATCTCCAAACAGCCCCCCCACAATTTCCAAACAGCCCCCCCCAGAATTTCCAAACAGCCCCCCCACCCCACAATGTCCACACAGCTCCCCCCCACACAATTTCCACACAGCCCCCCCCAATGTCCAAACAGCCCTCCCAATGTCCAAACAGCCCCCCCCACAATGTTCAAACAGCCCCCCCCACAATGTCCGCACAGCCCCACCCCCACAATGTCCACACAGCCCCCCCCCAATGTCCACACAGCCCCCCCCCACAATGTCCACACAGCCCCACCTCACAATGTCCACACAGCCCCCCCCCCACAATGTCCAAGCAGCCCCCCCCCACAATGTCCGCACAGCCCCCCCCACAATGTCCACACAGCCCCCCTCCACAATGTCCACACAGCCCCACCCCCACAATAACTCCAAACAGCCCCCCCCACAATTTACAAACAGCCCCCCTCCCCCACAATGTCCGCACAGCCCGCCCCCAATTTCCAAACAGCCCCCCCCCCACAATGTCCAAACAGCCCCCCCCACAATGTCCACACAGCCCCCCCCACAATGTCCACACAGCCCCCCCCCACAATGTCCACACAGCCCCCCCACAATGTCCACACAGCCCCCCCCCACAATGTCCACACAGCCCCCCCCACAATGTCCACACAGCCCCCCCCACAATGTCCGCACAGCCCCCCCCACAATGTCTGCACAGCCCCACCCCCACAATGTCCGCACAGCCCCCCCCACAATGTCCGCACAGCCCCCCCCCACAATGTCCGCACAGCCCCCCCCCACAATGTCCACACAGCCCCACCCCACAATATCTCCAAACAGCCCCCCCACAATTTACAAACAGCCCCCCCCCACAATTTCAAACAGCCCCCCTCCCCCACAATGTCCGCACAGCCCACCCCCAATTTCCAAACAGCTCCCCCCACAATGTCCACACAGCCCCCCCCCACAATGTCCACACAGCCCCCCCTCCACAATGTCCACACAGCCCCTCCCCACAATGTCCACACAGCCCTTCCCCCACAATGTCCACACAGCCCCCCCCACAATGTCCACACAGCCCCCCCCACAATGTCCGCACAGCCCCACCCCCACAATGTCCGCACAGCCCCCCCCCACAATGTCCACACAGCCCCACCCCACAATATCTCCAAACAGTCCCCCCCCACAATTTCCAAACAAGCCCCCCTGTCCGCACAGCCCCCCCCCCACAATGTCCACACAGCCCCACCCCCACAATATCTCCAAACAGCCCCCCCACAATTTACAAACAGCCCCCCCCCACAATTTCCAAACACCCCCCTCCCCCACAATGTCCGCACAGCCCACCCCCAATTTCCAAACAGCTCCCCCCCACAATGTCCACACAGCCCCCCCCCACAATGTCCACACAGCCCCCCCTCCACAATGTCCACACAGCCCCTCCCCACAATGTCCACACAGCCCTTCCCCCACAATGTCCACACAGCCCCCCCCACAATGTCCACACAGCCCCCCCCACAATGTCCGCACAGCCCCACCCCACAATGTCCCACAGCCCCCCCCCCCACAATGTCCACACAGCCCACCCCCACAATATCCCAAACAGTCCCCCCCCCCACAATGTCCCAAACCAGCCCCCCCCACAATTTCCAAACAGCCCCCCTCCCCCACAATGTCCCACAGCCCACCCCCAATTTCCAAACAGCCCCCCCCCACAATGTCCACACAGCCCCCCCCAATGTCCAAACAGCCCCCCCCACAATGTCCACACAGCCCCCCCCCCACAATGTCCACACAGCCCCCCCCACAATGTCCACACAGCCCCCCCCCACAATGTCCACACAGCCCCCCCCACAATGTCCACACAGCCCCCCCCCCACAATGTCCACACAGCCCCCCCCACAATGTCCGCACAGCCCCACCCCCACAATGTCCCACAGCCCCACCCCCACAATGTCCGCACAGCCCCCCCCCCACAATGTCCGCACAGCCCCACCCCCACATATTCCAAACACCCCCCCCCCACAATGTCCACACAGCCCCCCCCCACAATTTCCAAACAGCCCCCCCCACAATTTCCGCACCCCCCCCCAATTTCCAAAAGCCCCCTCCCCCACAATGTCCGCACAGCCCACCCCTCAATTTCCACACAGCCCCCCCCCACAATGTCCCACAGCCCACCCCACAATTTCTAACAGCCCCCCCCCACAATGTCCACACAGCCCACCCCACAATTTCTAAACAGCCCCCCCCCCCACAATGTCCGCACGACAATTCAACAGCCCACCCCCACAATGTGCCAGCCACACAGTCCACCAGCCCCCCCAACAATGTCCGCACAGCCCCGACGCCGGCGATCACTTACCTGTCTTCATCACATCTCATTCGTCCGATCCAGTCTTCCAGGTGTCCTCTTCCTTCAGCCCGGGCCACGAGTCTTCTATCCAGCCCAGGCATCCTCTTCCTCCGGCCTCGGGGGTCTTCTTTCTTCCTCTAGCGAGCTCCGGGTCCTGGATCTTCTCTCTTTGGTCCGATTCGCTGACTGACGATTAAAGAAGCGGACCTGAAGGAGAACTGTGTCTTTAGAAATGACTCAGTTCTCCTTCAGGTCCGCTGCACGCTGATTGGTCGCTTCTTCCCATAGAGAAACATGGCCATGTTTCTCTATGGGAAGAAGCGACCAATCAGCGTACAGCATCATCCGCCATGTAACTCTATGAGCCCTTTGAGCGGACCTGAAGGAGAACTGAGTCATTTCTAAAGACACAGTTCTCCTTCAGGTCCGCTTCTTTAATCGTCAGTCAGCGAATCGGACCAAAGAGAGAAGATCCAGGACCCGGAGCTCGCTAGAGGAAGAAAGAAGACATGGCCATGTTTCTCTATGGGAAGAAGCGACCAATCAGCGTACAGCATCATCCGCCATGTAACTCTATGAGCCCTTTGAGCGGACCTGAAGGAGAACTGAGTCATTTCTAAAGACACAGTTCTCCTTCAGGTCCGCTCAAAGGGCTCATAGAGTTACATGGCGGTTGATGCTGGACGCTGATTGGTCGCTTCTTCCCATAGAGAAACATGGCCATGTTTCTCTATGGGAAGAAGCGACCAATCAGCGTACAGCTTCATCCGCCATGTAACTCTATGAGCCCTTTGAGCGGACCTGAAGGAGAACTGAGTCATTTCTAAAGACACAGTTCTCCTTCAGGTCCCCTCAAAGGGCTCATAGAGTTACATGGCGGATGATGCTGGACGCTGATTGGTCGCTTCTTCCCATAGAGAAACATGGCCATGTTTCTCTATGGGAACAAGCGACCAATCAGTGTCCAGCATCATCCGCAATGTAACTGTATGAGCCCTTTTAGCGGACCTGAAGGAGAACTGAGTCATTTCTAAAGACACAGTTCTCCTTCAGGTCCGCACAAAGGCCTCATAGAGTTACATGGCGGATGATGGTGGACGCTGATTGGTCGGTTCTTCCCATAGAGAAACATGGCCATGTTTCTCTATGGCAATAAGCGACCAATCAGCGTCCACCATCATCCGCCATGTAACTCTATGAGCCCTTTTAGCAGACCTGAATGGAAACTGTGTCATTTCATATTATTAATACTATTAAAGCTAATAATCATGCTTTCAATGATATTAATAATGCTATTAATGCTATTATTAATGCTAATACTGCTATTAATAATGCTATTAGTGCTAATAATAATGCTATTAATGCTAATAATTATGCTATTTATGGTAATATTAATGCTAATAAAGAAAATAATAATAATGCTATTATTAATGCTATTAAGGCTAATATTCATGCTATTAATGCTATTAGTAATGCTATTAATGCTAATAATACTGCTAATAATGCTATTAATACTTCTATTAATGCTACCAATAATGTTATTAATGCGATTAATAATGTTATTAATGCTAATAATGCTATTAATAATGCTATTAATGCTAATAATAATGCTGTTAATGCTAATAATAATGATATTAATGATAATATTAATGCTATTAAGGCTAATAATCATGCTATTAATGCTATTCTTAATGCTATTAATGCTAATATTTATGCTATTAATGCTATTAATTATGCTATTAATGCTATTAATAATGCTATTCTTGCAATTAATAATGCTATTAATCCTATTAATAATGCTATTAATGCTATTAATTATGCTATTAATGCTATTAATGCTAATATTAATGCTATTAATGCTATTAATGCTATTACTGCTAATATAAATTCTATAAATGCTACTAATTATGCTAGTAATGCTAATAATGCTAATAATAATGCTATTAATCATATTATTAATACTATTAAAGCTAATAATGATGCTTTTAATGATATTAATAATGCTATTAATGCTATTATTAATGCTAATACTGCTATTAATAATGCTATTAGTGCTAATAATAATGCTATTAATGCTAATAATTATGCTATTTATGGTAATATTAATGCTAATAATGATAATAATAATGCTATTATTAATGCTATTAAGGCTAATATTCATGTTATTAATGCTATTAATAATGCTATTAATGCTAATAATGCTAATATTAATGCTATTAATTGTATTATTAATGCTATTAATTGTATTATTAATGCTATTAATGCTATTAATAATGCTATTAATGCTAATAATAATGCTATTACTGCTAATAATAATGCTATTAATGCTAATAATTATGCTATTAATTCTAATATTAATGCTAATAATAATCCTATTAATGCTCTTAATAATGCTATTAAGCCTAATATTCATGCTATTAATGCTATTAATAATGCTATTAATGCTATTAATGCTAATAATAATGCTGTTAATGCTAATAATTATGCTATTAATGGTAATAATAATGCTATTAATGCAAATAATATTGCTAATAATGCTATTTTTAATGCTATTAATGCTAATACTAATGCTATTAATGCTATTATTTATGCTATTAATGTTATTATTTATGCTATTAATGCTATTATTAATGCCATTAATGCACATACTAATGCTATTAATGCTATTCATAATGCTATTACTCCTATTAATACTGCTCTTAATGCTATTAATACTGCTATTAATGCTATTAATACTGTTATTAATGCTCATAATACTGCTAATAATGCTATTAATACTGCTATTACTGCTGATAATAATGCTATTGCTAATATTATTGCTATTGATGATGCTATTGATGATGGTATGGATGATGGTATGGATGATGGTATTAATGATGGTATTGATGATGGTATTGGTATTCATGCTATTGGTATTATGTATGCACATTCGATGTCCTTAACTATTCAGTGAGCTGTTACTATTATTGATATCAATAACAAACATGTCTATATCTTTGTAATACGTCGTAGGGTACATTATAAGGACATTCAGTTTTCCTTAAATGATATCAACAATACAAATATATGTAGTTAGTGTAAAGATGTCATTGGAATAATTGGATTATTATTTAAAAATGTTTAAAAAAACAATAAACATATTCTAGACACCCGATGCATTTGCATCAGGCTAACAGCTATAACTACTATAATCAAATTAATGCATGTTCTAGAATCCCGATGCATTTGCATCGGGCTCACAGCTAGTATATAGATATATATATATATATATATTCTATAACTCCCAGTAAGCAATACTTGATATGAAAGACACTACTTAGTCCTCTTAAAGATAAGTACTTAAAGGGATACATATGTGATAGATATGCAGTACAATACAGAATACATATATTAGCAAATCTTTGTATATTTTCAGATATTGATTTCCATAACAATGGGGAAACTCTGCAATATATACATCACATAGGAGACACTGGGACTATTGTATATTCATCACATAAGAGACACTGTGACTGGTGTATGTACATTACATAAGAGATACTGGACTTATGTATATACATCACGGAAGAAACACTGGCACTAGTGTATATACATCACATAGGAGTCATAAACTGCTAAGTACGGACAGGAGCACAGGGTGCACACAAAAAACATGTGCTGCAGCGTGAAGCAGTGGGTGCTGCATGTGCATGCTCACAGTCTAAGGATGAATTAAATGGGGCTAACAGCCCAAGCATTGCAGTCCCCAGGAATCTACATGGGGACAGGAGGAAATGTGATTGTGAACCTTAAATGGCCTATGGGCTGGCGGTTCCCCATCGCTGCTTTACAAAATACTAACAGGTGGAATACGTCTGTATTTTAAGTATGATACAGTCAAGCCAACCTCTATTAGGTATGTGCAGTCTGTCTACAGAGGCATCACTTAACATCTTTTCATTATGTTTACCTGATTAGTAATCTTTCCTGCCATTTCCTGTCTATTGTACTGCAGAAGATCAGGACAACCTTTCCCTTTCCCTGAACTATATCAATGAGTCTGCTCAAATTCAAATCTCTATTTTTTTGTGTCCACGCTAGTGATGGGCGAATCCTAAATTACTCGGAATCGCTTGACTCTAGCGAGTCCAAGCCCGGGACTCGCTACTCGTTGCGAGTCTAGCGAGTCCAATGTTAATGAATGGGGAAGCGAGTAATAGCGAGTAGTGTGAGATTTACAAATCGCAGATGTGTCGCGGAAGCTTCAGCCTGAAGCAATCCTAGTTTTGCCATTTACTTGCATTGGACTTGTTTACTTTGCAACTGTAATCGCTGGGAAACTCGCACAGATAAGAGTCCTGTCTGCTCTGTGTGCTGGCTGCCACAGCACCAGGGTCCTAGAGCCTGCCTGCTGCCTGATGTAGCAGTGCTGAGATTGTTCTCAGTCTGCTCATTCCCTGTGCGTAGACATCTATATCTATGCACAGGGATGAGCAGAGAGGACATCGCGTTTTGGACTGCGTCGGTAGGAAGAGGATTTTTTTAATTAAAGATGGAGTCTCTAATGGCTTTTTTTTTTTATTTCTAATAAAAAATTTTCTCTGTGTTGTGTTTTTTTTAAAACAATTTAATAGAAATTCATGGCGGTCATGTCTAATATTGGCGTGACCGCCATAAATTTCGGGCTTAGGGCCAGCTGATAATACAAAGCTGGCCCTAACCTCTTTATTACCCAGCGTGCCACCGCCACCAGGGCCGCTGGAAGAGCGGGGTTCAGCGCCAGAGGATGGCGCTTCAATGAACGCGCCATCTTCTGGGTCGGCTGCGGGCTGCAATTTGCAGCGGGGTGTGCCCAGAAAGCTTGGGCATCCCTGCGCTGCGGATTCCAGCCCCCAGCTGCTTAGCTGTACCTGGCTAGACATAGAAATTGCGCGGAGCCCCACGCATTTTTTTAAAATTATTTCATGAAATTCTGAGATTCTGACTCTGAGACTCTGAGATTCTGACTCTGACTCTGAGACTCTGAGATTCTGACTCTGAGACTCTGAGATTCTGACTCTGACTCTCTGAGATTCTGACTCTGACTCTGACTCTCTGAGATTCTGACTCTGACTCTGACTCTCTGAGATTCTGACTCTGACTCTGACTCTCTGAGATTCTGACTCTGACTCTGAGACTCTGACTCTGAGACTCTGACTCTGAGACTCTGAGACTCTGACTCTGAGACTCTGACTCTGAGACTCTGACTCTGAGACTCTGAAATTCATGAAATAATAAAAAAAAAATGTGTGGGGCTCCGCGCAATTTCTATGTCTAGCCAGGTACAGCTAAGCAGCTGGGGGCTGGAATCCGCAGCGCAGGGATGCCCAAGCTTTCTGGGCACCCCCCGCTGCAAATTGCAGCCCGCAGCCGCCCCAGAAGATGGCGCGTTCATTGAAGCGCCATCCTTTGGCACTGAACCCCGCTCTTCCAGCGGCCCTGGTGGCGGTGGCACGCTGGGTAATAAAGGGGTTAATACCAGCTTTGTTATGCAAGCTGGTATTAAGCCCGAGATTCTTAATGTCAGGCCAGGTTTGACCCAGCCACTAAGAATCTCCAATAAAGGGTTAAAAAAACACAACATAGAGAAAATTTTTATTTGAAATAAAAAAAAAGCCATTAGGGACTCCATCTTTAATTAAAAAAAATCCTCTTCCGTCCGTCGTAGTCCAAAACGCGATGTCCTCTCTGCTACATCCCCTGTGCATAAATATAGATGTCTATGCACAGGGAATGAGCTGACTGAGAACAATCTCAGCACTGCTACATCATCTCTGTGAGCAGGCGGGCTCTAGGACCCTGGAGCTGCACAGAGAAGACAGCTGGACTCGGCTCGCAAAGAAACAGCAGTTATTTGCGAGTTTCCCTGCTATCACTGGCACAGTAGCCGAGTCTAATGCAAACAATGGCAATCCTAGTTTTGTCAGCATTTGCCAATGATTTGCATTGGACTCGTGCGAGTAAACGCTGGGAAACTCGCAGAGTACCGAGTCCTGCGAGTCCCTTACTACTCGCCGAGTAACGAGTCCTAGCGAGTAGATTTGTCCATCCCTAGTCCACGCCTGAACTGAATTTAAGTAAGTTCGTCCAGAATCAAAAGATGTCAGGACAGCAGGTATTCTTTTGGGTTTGACCATGGCTAGGGTCACACTTTAATAGAGAATTGTGTTCACTGCATCCAGATCCGGATGCAGTGAACGCAATTGGCTTCCCACACATTTTGCAAGCAAAATGTTTGGCTGAAGCCGTAATCCGGTAACCGGATTGCTCCGGATGTGTAATCCGGAGCAATCCAGTTATCGTACAGTTTGCTCATCCCTGCAGCCGCAGGGTTGAGCAAAGTGTTAACAGTGTAAAAAAGAGCTAAAATATTAATAATAATTGTGTCCATCATGTCTCTAGGGGATGCCACCCCCCCTACTCAGGTGGGAATGTAATGTGTTAATATTGCCTGTACAGTAAGCTGGCTCCTGTCGGCTCTGTACAATTTTCTCAATGAAGCCGTGGTTCCACTGACAGCTGTGTATACGGTACGGATTACACATCCTGAGCAATGCGGTTACCCCATTGCGGAGGCTAGAACCGGTCCTAAAACTGCAGCCTGCATGATTTTTCATGCAGGCTGCAGACCCAGAGCCGGTAACCGTTTCCTTTTCCAGTTTTGAGCTTTTTAAAAGCTCAAAACCGGATCAGGATTTGAAAAAAAACAATGCAGGTGTAACTCTAGCCTATGAGTCATTAGCCATGTAAGTGTTCCGATAACACTCACAATGATACTATTTCCCATAAAAAATATATTTGAAACCACTGCTTTATATATACTACTCTAAACCAGCTTGCAGCCTTTTCAATGAGAGACTATGGTCAATCATCCATTTAGCCTTCTCTTTCATAATCTCATCCACTCATCGGCAAACTGTTTGCTTGTTTCTTTGTTTTCATTTTATTTTTAAGCATGTGTTGGACCTTTGCTTGCTCTATATGTTATAATTTATTTGGAATGGCAACTCTTAGAGCCCCTTTAACCCCTTCCCGACATAGGACGTTGTGCAACGTCCTGTGTTTCTGCCCGTTCCCGACACAGGACGTTGCACAACGTCCTGGCAGATTTGAGCTGCTGCAGCTCCTGTGAGTGGGGTCGCTCAGGTGTCACAGATGCTGCTGCTCTGTGACAACCTGTAGATGACCCCACAGGGGGTGGATTAACCCCCCCGTGCCCAGGACTCCTCCGATCGGCAGTTTAAAAGTGAAACTGCCGATCGGAGGGAATCACAGGGATTCACCCCTCCAGATCTGATTGGAGCTCTCCAATCAGATCTGGAGGGGCGGATCGGCAAGTGCCCACCCCTCCTCACCCCCCTCCAGCTCCAGGACTGTCCAGGGCCCCCCCGCCATCCCCCCCAACCGCCCGCCCCCCTCTATTACAATGTATGTGCCGGCGGGCTGCACCCGCGTGCGCCCGCCAGCAACACTGCCTGGTCCCCTGCTCCACTGCTCCCCCCCAGGCTGCCCCCACCTCCGAGCCCTGTGCCTGGCCCCCCCCTCACCTCCTGCGGCGGGCTGCACACTTCCGTGCACCCGCCGCTGCTGCCGCCGCCGCCGCTGCTGCAGCTCCTCCTTCTCTGCCCGGCCCGCCGGTCTGTGGCCCCGCCTCCTCTCCCGGCCTCCTCCTGCTCATCGGTGGAACGAGGGAGGTAAGTATTTATGAGTATGTATGCATGTATGTGTATGTATGCATGCATGTGTATGTATGCATGCATGTGTGTGTATGCATGCATGTGTGTGTATGCATGCATGTGTGTGTATGCATGCATGTGTATGCATGCATGTGTGTATGCATGCATGCATGTGTGTATGCATGCATGTGTGTGTATGCATGCATGTGTGTATGCATGCATGTGTATGTATGCATGTGTATGTATGCATGCATGTGCATGTATGCATGCATGTGTATGTATGCATGCATGTGTGTGTATGCATGCATGTGTGTGTATGCATGCATGTGTATGTATGCATGCATGTGTATGTATGCATGCATGTGTATGTATGCATGCATGCATGTGTATGTATGTATATCTATGTATGTATGTATGTGTATGTATCTATGTATGTATGTATGTGTATGTATGTGTGTATGTATGTATGTATGTATGTGTTTGTATCTATGTATGTGTATGTATGTATGTATGTATGTATGTGTATGTATCTATGTATGTATGTATGTATGAATGAATGAATGAATTGATGGTGGGTGAATGGATAGGTGGTGCATGCGTGGACGTGAGCGTACATGAGCGTGCGTGGACGTGAGTGTGCGTAGACGTGTGCGTGCGTAGACGTGTGCGTGTGTGGACATGTGTGTGGACGTGTGCGTGCATAGATGTGTGTGTGCATAGACGTGTGCGTGCGTGGATGTGTGCATAGATGGATGTGTGCGTAGACGTGTGCGTGTGTGGACATGTGTGTGGACGTGTGCGTGCATAGATGTGTGTGTGCATAGACGTGTGCGTGCGTGGATGATGGGTGCATAGGTGGATGGATGGGTGCAACAAGGGATCAAGTGTCCTCTTGTTGTAGTCTCTGGGATCATAGTCATGGTGCACTGTATGACAGATCATTGTCATACAGTGCACCATAACTCTGACCCCAGAGACTGTAAGAAGAGGACACTTCATCCCTTGCTGCAGTCTCTGGATTGACCAGAGGCGATCGAGCGTCGTGGGACCTTCGTTGTGGACTACGTCGGAGGCGATCGTGCGTCATGGGACCTTCGTTGTGGACTACGTCATAGGCGATCGAGCGTCGTGGGACCTTCGTTGTGGACTACGTCGGATCTTTATAATAAAGATGGAGTCCGAATTTTGTTTGTGTTTTTTTTTTCAAATAAAAAGATTTTTCTCTGTGTGTATTTTCTGACTATTTACCAGAGATTCCTAATGGCGGGTCTAACATTGGCCCTATATTATGAATCTCGGGCTTAGTGCCAGCTGACAATAAAAAGCTGGCATTAAGCCCTTTATTTACCCAGTTTGCCACCGGCACCAGGGCAACTGGAAGAGTCTGGGTACAGCGCCAGAAAATGGCGCTTCAATGAATGCGCCATTTTCTGGGGCGGCTGCGGGCTGCAATTCGCAGCATGGGGGGCCCAGAACGCTTGGGCCTCTCCATGCTGCGGATTCCAGCCCCCAGCTGCCTAGTTGTACCTGGCTGGACCAAAAATATGGCGGAGCCCCATGTCATTTTTTTTCTAAAATTAGTTCTAGAAGAAAAAAAAGGGCTTTGCTGTATTTTTGGTGGCCAGCCAGGTACAACAAGGCAGCTGGGGGTTGGTGGCAATCCGTAGCTGCCAAGTTGTACCTGGCTGGACCAAAAATATGGCGGAGCCCCACGCCATTTTTTTTCTAGAATTAGTCCTAGAAAAAAAATAAAAATGGGCTTTGCTGTATTTTTGGTTGCCAGCCAGGTACAATGAGGCAGCTGGGGGTTGCTGGCAGTCCGTAGCTGCCAAGTTGTACCTGGCTGGACCAAAAATATGGCGGAGCCCTACGCCATTTTTTTTCTAAAATTAGTCCTAGAAAAAAAAAAAAGGGCTTCGCTGTATTTAGATGCATAGTGAACACTTTGAACCCCCAGGTGCTTCACAAATTGATCCGTAAAAATGAAAAAAGAAAATTTGTGTGAAAAAAATGTACTTTTTCCTTCTTACGGATCAATTTGTGAAGCACCTGGGGGATCAAAGTGCTCACTATGCATCTAGATGCATTCCTTGGGGGGTCTAGTTTCCAAAATGGGGTCATTTGTGGGGGAGCTCCAATGTTTGGGCACACAGGGGCTCTCCATACACGACATGGTGTCCGCTAATGATTCCAATAGTTAGCGGACACAATGTCGCGTATGGAGAGCCCCTGTGTGCCTAAACATTGGAGCTCCCCTACAAGTGACCCCATTTTGGAAACTAGACCCCCCAAGGAACATATCTAGATGCATAGTGAGCACTTTGAACCCCCAGGTGCTTCACAAATTGATCCGTAAAAATGAAAAAAGAAAATTTGTGTGAAAACAAATGTACTTTTTCCTTCTTACGGATCAATTTGTGAAGCACCTGGGGGATCAAAGTGCTCACTATGCATCTAGATGCATTCCTTGGGGGGTCTAGTTTCCAAAATGGGGTCATTTGTGGGGGAGCTTTAATGTTTGGGCACACAGGGGCTCTCCATACACGACATGGTGTCCGCTAATGATTCCAATAGTTAGCGGACACAATGTCGCGTATGGAGAGCCCCTGTGTGCCTAAACATTGGAGCTCCCCTACAAGTGACCCCATTTTGGAAACTAGACCCCCCAAGGAACATATCTAGATGCATAGTGAGCACTTTGAACCCCCAGGTGCTTCACAAATTGATCCGTAAAAATGAAAAAAGAAAATTTGTGTGAAAACAAATGTACTTTTTCCTTCTTACGGATCAATTTGTGAAGCACCTGGGGGATCAAAGTGCTCACTATGCATCTAGATGCATTCCTTGGGGGTCTAGTTTCCAAAATGGGGTCATTTGTGGGGGAGCTTTCCAATGTTTGGGCACACAGGGGCTCTCCATACACGACATGGTGTCCGCTAATGATTCCAATAGTTAGCGGACACCATGTCGCGTATGGAGAGCCCCTGTGTGCCTAAACATTGGAGCTCCCCTACAAGTGACCCCATTTTGGAAACTAGACCCCCCAAGGAACATATCTAGATGCATAGTGAGCACTTTGAACCCCCAGGTGCTTCACAAATTGATCCGTAAAAATGAAAAAAGAAAATTTGTGTGAAAACAAATGTACTTTTTCCTTCTTACGGATCAATTTGTGAAGCACCTGGGGGTTCAAAGTGCTCACTATGCATCTAGATACATACCTTGGGGGGTCTAGTTTCCAAAATGAGGTCACTTGTGGGGTAGCTCAAATGTTTGGGTACACATGGGCTCTCCATACGCGACATGGTGTCCGCTAACAATTCCAATAGTTAGCGGACACCATGTCGCGTATGGAGAGCCCCTGTGTGCCTAAACATTGGAGCTCCCCCACAAGTGACCCCATTTTGGAAACTAGACCTCCCAGGGAACGTATCTAGATTAGTTGTGAACATTTTGAACCCCCAGGTGCTTCACAAATTCATCTGTAAAATTGAATAAGTACTTTTTTTCCACAAAAAAATTCTTTTTTTATTTTTACAGATTATTTTGTGAAGCTCCGGGGTGTTCAAAATGCTCACCACCCATCTAGCTAAGTTCCCTGGGGGGTCTAGTTTCCAAAATGGGGTCACTTGTGGGGGAGCTACAATGTTTAGGCACACAGGGGCTCTCCAAACGCGACATGGTGTCCGCTAACAATTGGAGCTAATTTTTCAGTCAAATTGTTAGCGGACACTATGTCGCGTTTGGAGAGCCCCTGTGTGCCTAAACATTGGAGCTCCCTCACAAGTGACCCCATTTTGGAAACTAGAGCCCCCAGGGAACTTATATAGATGTGTGGTGAGCATTTTGAACCCCCAGGTGCTTCACAAATTCATCCGTAAAAATGAAAAAGTACTTTTTTTTTCCATAAACATTTTCTTTTTTCATTTTTACAGATTAATTTGTGAAGCACTAGGGTATTCAAAATGCTCACCACCCATCTAGATAAGTTCCCTGGGGGTCTAGTTTCCAAAATGGGGTCACTTGTGGGGGAGCTCCAATGTTTAGGCACACAGGGGCTCTCCAAATGCAACATGGTGTCCGCTAACAATTTGACTAAAAAATCAGCTCAAATTGTTAGCGGACACCATGTCGCGTTTGGAGAGCCCCTGTGTGCCTACACATTGGAGCTCCCCCACAAGTGACCCCATTTTGGAAACTAGACCCCCCAGGGAATTTATCTAGATGGGTGGTGAGCATTTTGAACCCCCAGGTGCTTCACAAATTCATCCGTAAAAATGAAAAAGTACTTTTTTTTCTACAAAATTTTTTTTTTTCATTATAAAAGATTAATTTGTGAAGCACTGGGGTATTCAAAATGCTCACCACCCATCTAGATAAGTTCCCTGGGGGGTCTAGTTTCCAAAATGGGGTCACTTGTGGGGGAGCTCCAATGTTTAGGCACACAAGGGCTCTCCAAATGCAACATAGTGTCCGCTAACAATTTGACTGAAAAATCAGCTCAAATTGTTAGCGGACACCATGTCGCGTTTGGAGAGCCCCTGTGTGCCTACACATTGGAGCTCCCCCACAAGTGACCCCATTTTGGAAACTAGACCCCCCAGGGAATTTATCTAGATGGGTGGTGAGCATTTTGAACCCCCAGGTGCTTCACAAATTCATCCGTAAAAATGAAAAAGTACTTTTTTTTCTACAAAAATTTTCTTTTAGCCTAAACTTTTTCATTTTCACATGGGGAACAGGATAAAATGGATGCTAAAAATTGTTGGGCAATTTCTCCTGAGTACACCGATACCTCATATGTGGTCATAAACCACTGTTTGGGCACACAGCAGGGCTCAGAAGGGAAGGAGCGCCATTTGACTTTTTGAACGGAAAATTAGCTCCAAAAGTCAAATTGCGCTCCTTCCCTTCTGAGCCCTGCCGTGTGCCCAAACAGTGGTTTATGACCACATATGAGATATCGATGTACTCAGGAGAAATTGCCCAACAATTTTTAGGATCCATTTTATCCTGTTGCCCATGTGAAAATGAAAGAATTGAGGCTAAAAGAACATTTTTGTTGGAAAAATTAAAATTACCATTTTTTCCTTCCACTTTGCTTTAGTTCCCGTGAAGCACCTGAAGGGTTAATAATCTTCTTGAATGTAGTTTTGAGTAGCTTGAGGGGTGCAGTTTTTGAAATGGTGTCACTTTTGGGTGTTTTCTGTCATGTAAACCCCTCAAAGGGACTTCAAATGTGATGTGGTCACAAAAAAAAATGGTTTTGTAAATTTTGCTGGAAAAATGAAAAATTGCTGATGAACTTTGAACCCTTATAACGTCCAAACAAAAAAAATTTTTTTTCCCAAAATTGTGCTGATGTAAAGTAGACATGTGGGAAATGTTATTTATTAACTATTTTGTGGCACATACCTCTCTGGTTTAGCAGAATAAAAATTCATAATTTGAAAATTGCAAAAATTTCAAAAATTTTGCCAAATTTTTAATTTTTTCACCAATAATCGCAAAAATTATCGACCTAAATTTAATACTAACATGAAGCCCAATATGTCACGAAAAAACAATCTCAGAATCGCTCGGATCCAATGAAGCGTTCCAGAGATATTACCCCATAAAGGGACACTGGTCAGAATTGACAAAAATGGCCTGGTCATTAGGGTCAAAATAGGCCCGGGGGTGAAGGGGTTAATTATCTGAATCTCATGCAGGACAACTCCTAAAGCCCCATTGACTATATGAATCTTCCATGATTCAGAATTCTATGAACTTTTCGTAGAACAAGATCCAAAATTAAGAATCTCAGAAAGCAAATGACAACATTAAACTGGCTAATTCTATAATCCATTCCCAGAGCAAGGTTCAAAACTTTGGTTCCTAAAACACAAGGATAAGTCAGGATTGAAAGCCTCAATTCCCAGAACATGAGGATAAAGTTAAAGGTCTGTTCCTAGAGCACAACCAGTACAATGAGACTTGTTCAGAACAGTCTAGCAGCTGAGTAAGCACCTCTCTGATCTTTTACAAAATGGCATGCCTACTACACCGCAAAACAAAAATATTTACAATTATAATAATTTCACGGCAATCCAGTTCCATTTTCTCACAGTCAAACAGTGCAAACAACTTGTACAGCATACCACCATAAGTGAATCATATAGGAAGTGAGCCCACAAACACAAGTCAAAGTTATGGAGACCAAAAACACATGTGAAACAATACGTAAGAATCAAAGGCTCTTACTGTGGTTTTGTTGTGTTCACTTTGCACAGTTGGCACTCCCAGTTAATCCAGATATAAAGAGTGTGTTGCCAAAATGTAAAGGATTGGTTTATTGCTTAAAAAATGCAACATGATAAAACCATATAACAATCATGCTGACATGAGCATAAATACAATGTGTTTCAGCTGTCTAAGAAACCTTCATCAGATAAATAAAAAGTGCAGGGACCAATGGAAAGAATTTTACTCCTTTTACATGATCTCTTTGTGACAAGGAAACCTAAAAAAACAAAAGAAACACCACTGTGTGCATCTAATCAAATATACAATGCGGGTAATGCCACTCACCCGATGAAGTTGTGCAGGACAGGCAAAACACTGAATCAAGCATGCAAGAGAAGCCTTGGAAAACACCTGAAAAGAGACACTAGTCCGAGCTCCGAGATCTTCACACACACACAGATGATTCTTGAACAAATTCCTGCTACTACTTCTGAGTGTCTCTCACGACTTGTATACAGAGAATCCTACTGGTTCTTTAAACTGACCACATTGAGCCCAGAGGGCCTTTAGACTACGTTCACACGCTGCGTATTTGCTACGTATTCCTGTGTTTTCCTGCATTTACACGGTGCTTTTTTACATGCATGTAAATGCAGTGAAACGCAATTCTGGAAATGCAGTCCAGCAAAACCTATGGGTTTTACTGAAATCCATTCACATGTTGCGCTTTTGCGTGTTTTTTTACACACGCACTTTTGCAGTGAAATGTCAATTCTTTATGCGCTTTTCTGCGCGCTTTTCCCATTGCTCACATGTTAAAATGGGCTCAGGAAAAGAGTGCAGAAAAAAGCGCATAAAAGTGCATTATGTGAATGTCGTGTACGCGCACAAAAAAGCGCAACTGCATAAGAAAAGCACACAGTGTGAACATAGCCTAAAATTAGCATTGAACAATTCAAATAAAATCATTTTCTAAGGCTGGGGTCACAGTACCATTTTTCACATGCGTTTTTGGAGACCTGCGTTTTCAAAAACGCATGTAAAAAACGCACCCATATGCCCCCATGTTAAAAAACGCATGCCCTAATAGCCAAAAAGCATGTGTGACAGTCCCATGCATTTTTTAATATGGGGCCTTATGGGAAACGCATGCAAAAACTCATGTACAATTAGTGCCATTCAAAAACGCATGCGTTTCCCATAGGAGCCCATGTTAAAAAAAATGCATGCGTTTCCGGAAACGCATGCGTTTTTTTAACATGGGCTCCTATGGGAAACGCATGCATTTTTGAATGGCACTAAAAGGTACTAATTGTACATGCGTTTTTGCATGCGTTTTCCATAGGAACCCATGTTATAAAAACGCATGCGTTTTCTACAAAAACGCATGCGTTTTTCAAAACGCTCAAAAAAATACTACAAGCACTATTTTTAGGTGCAGATTCAAAAACGCAGCCAAAAACGCAGGGAGCCATCACACACCTTACAAAACTCATGCTGACATGAAAAAACGCATGAGTTTTGTTAAATCACTAAAAAAAAACGCATGGCAACTGTGACCACAGCCTAATATATTTTACGTAATTACATAGCAGTACTAATAGCTGATTTTCATGAGTATGCATTTTTAATTTATGCATTAAATTCTACATTTTATAATATAGTATGTATATATAGCTCTGGCAGAAATGAAGAGACCACATTCCATTCCAGTGTCAGTTGAATTCCCACTAAAGTACACCTCATTCTAATGTGCTGCTGATTAGGTGATCACCCGAACCAAATCTTGTTTAACAAGGGAAGGTATAAAAACACTGCTGTGGTCCTCACAATCCTCTTGCAATAGGACAAGCTGGATGGCAAAACAAGTGCTAGGAATAGCCCAAAAGTAATTTGAATGAAAAATTTACTTTTAACCATGTCAAAAGAGTTGAAAAGAAAAAAGTCTTGAGTAAGGAAAAGAAAGGCTCAATTCTGGCTTTACTATCATAGGGATACAGTGAGCGTCATGTTGCCTCTATCCTTAAAATTTTGAAGGCGACAGTCCATTACAACAAGGTCAAGCAGCAGACATTGGTGACTACAAAACTACAGACTGTCAGAGGGCGAAAGCAACTCTCCACTGACTGGGATTACCTTCATCTTATTCGAATAAGGAATGGCAAATGGCAGCTGGGGTGAAGTACATGGCAAGAACAGTTCGTAACAGGCTCCTAAAGGCAGGGCTCAAGTCATGTAAAGCCTTTCATTAATGAGAAGCAAAGGAGAGCTAGGCTGAAGTTTGCCAAAGACCAAAAGGATTGACCATAAAGGACTGGAGTAAGGTAATCTTCTCTGATTAGTCTAATTTTCAGCTTTGCCCAACACCTGGTCGCCTAATGGTTAGACAGAGACCCAGAGAGGCATACAAGCAACAGTGTCTTGCACCCAATGTGAAATTTGCTGGAGGATCGGTGATGATCGATAATGATCTGGGGATGCTTCAGCAAGGCTGGAATTGGGCAGGTTAATCTTTGTGAAGGGCGTATGAATCAAGCCATATACAAGGTTATCCTTGAAAAACACTTGCTTTCTTCTGCTCAAGCAATATTCCCCAACTCTGAGGACTGTTTTTTCCAGCAGGACAATTCCCTATGCCACACATTTAGGTCAATCAATGTGTGGATGAAAGAGCACCACATCAAGACCCTGTCATGGCCAGCCCAATCTCCAGACCTGAACCCCATTGAAAACCTCTGGAATGTAATCAAGAGGAAGATGGATAACCACAAGCCATCAAACAAAGAATAACTGCCTACATTTTTGTGCCAGGAGTGGCATAAGGTCACCCAAAAGCAGTGTGAAAGACTGGTGGAAAGCATGCCAAGACACATGAAAGTTGTGATTAAAAATCATAGTTATTCCACCAAATATTGATTTGTGAACTTTTCCCCTTAGTATTAGTATTGTTATTTCTAAAGAATATGAACTTGTTTTCTTTGCATTATTTGAGGTCTGAAAGCACTGTTTCTTTTTTATTATTTTGATGATTTCTCATTTGCTGCAAACAAATACAAAATGTTTAGTTTTGAATTTCGGAGACATGTTGTCAGTAGTTTATAGAATAAAAGAACAATGTACATTTTACTCTAAAATACCTATAAAGAGAAAAATCTGAGAAACTGAAAATTTTGCAGTGGTCTCTTAATTTTTACCAGAGCTGTATATATTTAATGGTTTTTAAGGTTGAAGGAAGACTTTAAGTCCATGTAGTTCAACCCATAGCCTAACATGTTGATCCAGAGGAAGACAAAAAAAACCCATGTGGCAACACTAAGCTCCACATTGGGGAAACAATTCCTGACTCCACATACATCAAGCAGACTACTTCCCTGGATCAACGCCGTATCAAAGAATCTAGTATATATAACTGGTAATATTATATTTTTCAAGAAAGGTATCCATGCCATTATTAACCCCTTCACTGCCCAGACTGTTTTGACCCTACTGACCTGGCCATTTTTTGCAATTCTGACCAGTGTCCCTTTATGAGGTAATATCTCTGGAATGCTTCAACAGATCCTGGTGATTCTGAGAATATTTTTGTGGCATATTGGGGTTCATGTTAATGGTAAATTTAGGGCAATAATTTTTGCATTTATTAGTGAAAAAACAGAAATTTGGTGAAAATTTTGAAAATGTTGCAATTTTCAAACTTTCAAGTTTTACCTGTCTGTGGCCACCCCCCTGACGCGTTTCGCAAAGGCCTCTTCTAAAGAGGGTCTTCTTTAGAAGAAGCCTTTGCGAAACGCGCCAGGGGGCGGCCACAGACAGGTAAAACTTGGGACCCATGATTTGACACTTGTCTTGTACTTATGTTTTATGTGTGCCTGTTATGCACCCAGATTTGGGGCATTTTTATTGGTCGTATTATACCTTATATTGTCAGGCAGCACAGTAAGTGATTATGACGCTTGTATACAATTATCATGTGGTCACCTGTTCTGTGTGCCAGAGTGGCATTACCATTAATCATGGCATTTGGTGTTTTTAAATAAAGAATAATTGAACATTGATTGTGGCCTGACTCCTGGAAGGTTTTGGATGAATCCAATATCTGTGTAGTAAGCTCGGTTCTGCTCCCATATCTCTGTAGCGAGCTTGGTTCTGCTTCAATATGTCTGTATCAAGCTCGGTTCTGCTCCCTTATCTCTTTAATAAGCTCAGTTCTGCTCCCTGTAATAAGCTCGGTTCAGCTCCCTTATCTATGTAAAATGCTCAATTCTGCTCCCATATCTCTGTAGTAAGCTCAGTTCTGCTCCCATATCTCTGTAGTAAGCTCGGTTCTGCTCTCTTATCTCTGTAGTAAGCTTGGTTCTGCTCTCTTATCTCTGTAGTAAGCTCGGTTCTGCTCTCTTATCTCTGTAGAAAGCTCAGTTCTGATCCCATATCTCTGTAGTAAGCTTGGTTCTGCTCCCATATCTCTGTAGTAAGCTTGGTTCTGCTCCCTTATCTCTGTAGTAAGCACAGTTTTGCTCCTATATCTCTGTAGTAAGCTCAGTTTTGCTTTCTTATCTCTGTAGCAAGCTTGGTTCTTCGCCGATATCTCTGTAGTAAGCTCGGTTCTGCTCCCATATCTCTGTAGCAAGCTCAGTTCTGCTTCATTATCTCTGTAGTAAGCACGGTTCTGTTCCCATATCTCTGTAGTAAGCTCGGTTCTGTTCTCTTATCTCTGTAGTAACCTCGGTTCTGCTCCCTTATCTCTGTAGTAAGCTCGGTTCTTCTCTCTTATCCCTGTAGTAAGCTCGGTTCTGCTACCTTATCTCTGTAGTAAGCTCGGTTCTGCTCTTTTATCTCTGTAGTAAGCTCGGTTCTGTTCCCATATCTCTGTAGTAAGCTCGGTTCTGCTCCCATATCTCTGTAGTAAGCTCAGTTCTGCTCTTTTATCTCTGTAGCAAGCTCGGTTCTGCTCCCTTATCTCTGTAGTAAGCTCGATTCTGCTCTCTTATCTCTGTCCTGTGTTGAGACTCCTAAACGAGGCTCCACAGACTCTATTTGCATATTCTAAATTCCCAGGGGCCTAGGAATTCACTGTGTTGAGCGCTTTAGCCGGCTGCCCGCAGTGTTTTCTTGAACTGGTCTTCCTGAGATCAGTGAATACTTTGTTTTTGTTGGTCTACTAGGCATTGCTCCCACCTAGCCAGAATCCTACTCCACACTGATGAGGGGCAACACCCCGAAACAGCTGTCTGTGGATGGATACCTGGCCTTGGTATTCCCTTGTCATATCTTTAAGCTTGTAAAGAGCTGGATATTGACTCAAAGGGCCACTTAATATGGTGGTTATCATGGCTAGGTCCTTCACTAGAGGAAGATCTGGCTAGTCCTGTGTTGAGACTCCTAAACGAGGCTCCACAGACTCTATTTGCATATTCTCTTATCTCTGTAGTAAGCTCAGTTATGTTCCCTTATCTCTGTAGTAAGCTCGGTTCTGCTCCCTTATCTCTGTAGTAAGCTCGATTCTGCTCTCTTATCTCTGTAGTAAGCTCAGTTATGTTCCCTTATCTCTGTAGCAAGCTCGGTTCTTCTCTCTTATCCCTGTAGTAAGCTCAGTTCTGCTCCCATATCTCTGTAGTAAGCTCAGTTCTGCTCTTTTATCTCTGTAGTAAGCTCAGTTCTGCTCTTTTATCTCTGTAGTAAGCTCGATTCTGCTCTCTTATCTCTGTAGTAAGCTCAGTTATGTTCCCTTATCTCTGTAGTAAGCTTGGTTCTGCTCCCATATCTCTGTAGTAAGCTCGCTTCTGCTCCCTTATCTCTGTAGTAAGCTCGTTCTGCTTTCTTATCTCTGTAGTTAGCTTGTTCTGCACCATTATCTCAATTATCTCTTTAATAAACTTGGTTCTGCTCCCTGTAATGAGTTCTGTTCAGCTCCCATATCTCTGTAGTAAGCTCGGTTCTACTTCCATATCTCTGTAGTAAGCTCGATTCTGTTCCCTTATCCCTGTAAAAAGCTCTATTCTGTTCCCTTATGTTTGTAGTAAGCTCGGTTCTGCTCTCTTATCTCTGTTGTAAGCTTGGTTCTGCTCTCTTATCTCTGTAGTAAGCTCGGTTCTGCTCTCTTATCTCTGTAGTAAGCTCAGTTCTGCTCCCTTATCTCTGTAGTAAGCCTCGTTCTGCTCCCTTATCTCTGTAGTAAGCCTTGTTCTGCTCCCTTATCTATGTAGTACGCTCAGTTCTGCTCCCTTATATCTGTAGTAAGCTAAATACTGTTCCCTTATCCCTGTAAAAAGCTCAATTCTGTTCCCTTATGTCTGTTTTAAGCTCGGTACTGCTCTCTTATCTTTGTAGTTAGCTTGTTTTGCTCTTTTATCTCTGGAGTAAGCTCGGTTCTGCTCACCTATTGCTTTAGTAAGCTTGACTCTGCTCTCTTAACTCTGTAATAAGCTCGGTTCAACTCCCTTATCTCTGTAATAAGCTCAGTTCTGCTTCTATATCTCTGTAGTAAGCTCGGTTCTGCTCCTTATCTCTGTAATAGGCTTAGTTCTGTTTCTATATCTACTACGTGCTCCAGACTGTTTTTAAAGCCTATTACTGCTGCTGCTTTAATACAGCGGCCAGAGATAAACAGGCCAAACATTGACCACCACAACTCGAGGGCCACTACCCTGTGATTTCCCACAGAATGTGGAATGTGCCCACCGCCCCTGCCCATAACCCGTACCCCTGGTTTGCAGGGGTAACACAAATGTACTGTACCTCTTCGTGTAGTGGGCATAAATTATGTGACCTTATGCGTAGTTACCGTATATACTCGTGTATAAGCCGATCCGTGTATAAGCCGACCTCCCTACTTTTGCCCCCAAAACCTGGGAAAACCTATTGACTCGTGTATAAGCCGAGGGTGGACCCCAGCACAGGTATACAGCCCCCAGCAGTGTGGTATACAGCAGCCTCCCCAGTGGTATATACAGCAGCAGCCCCAGTGGTAGTATACAGCAGCAGCCCCAGTGGTAGTATACAGCAGCAGCCCCAGTGGTATATACAGTAGCAGCCCCAGTGGTAGTATACAGCAGCCCCAGAGGTATATACAGCAGCCCCAGTGGTAATATACAGCAGCCCCAGAGGTATATACAGCAGCCCCAGTGGTAGTATACAGCAGCCCCAGAGGTATATACAGCAGCCCCAGTGGTAGTATACAGCAGCCCCAGAGGTATATACAGCAGCCCCAGTGGTAGTATACAGCAGCCTCAGAGGTATATACAGTCCCCCCCATCGGTATACAGGCTCCCCCCTTGCTGCCGCAATCCTGTAAAGCAAGAGATCATTATACATATCCCTGCCGCTGTCCCGCCGCCGCCATCGCGCTCCTCCGGCTTCATCCAGCTTCTTCCTGCTTCCTCCTCTGGTCGGCGCAGGGAATGACGTCATTGCCTGCGCCCACCGGAGGAGGCCGGAAGAAGCCGGATGAAGCCGGAGGAGCGTGATGGCGGCGGCGGGACAGCGGCAGGGATAAGTATAATGATCTCTTGCTTTTACAGGATTGCGGCAGCAAGGGGGGGGGGGCCTGTATACTGATAGGGGGGGACTGTATACTGTATACAGTGTATACAGTATACAGTGACTCGCGTATAAGCCGAGGGGGGGACTTTTCAGACCAATTTTTGGGCTGAAAAACTCGGCTTATACGCGAGTATATACGGTAGATACTTTGGCTTATGAGGGTATAATACTATTTTACAATAGTAAAACTGACATAACATAACACTTGTGAGCGGAGCAATGTGTTCCTATAAGTCATTCTTTCTGCTCCCTGTGACCCCAGCAGAATGTGACCCTAGCAAAGGACATGTATCAGGTAGATCGGTGGAGACTGGCACCCTTCTCTGGACCTTTTTACAGTGGGATATGCGGTTCCATGTGGTGGGTTTTTCTTTTCACTTTGATTACTTTGGTTGCTGAAGTGGGCTATCATATCTGGGCACAAGGAGTTCATCTCTGTCTTGACTCTTTGATGAAGACTCAACTTTCCTCCTAAGGCTAGGGTCACACTTGGCATGCATTTTTTTAACATGGGCCCCTATGGGAAACGCATGCGTTTTTGAAAGTGTCTAAATGTACTAAATGGTACCATGCGTTTTTGCATGCGTTTTTGAAGGCAGCTCCTCACTTAAGTGCAAAAACGCATGCCAAAAGCGCATGGCACTTTAGCCATGCGTTTTTGCTATTGGGGCATGCGTTTTTGCTATAGGGGCATGCGTTTTTTGCATGGGGACCTATGGGTGCGTTTTTGCATGCATTTTTAAAAACGCAGGTCTCCAAAAACGCATGGAAAATCTGCAAGTGTGACCCTAGCCTAAGACTTGTAGACCTGGGAACTTAAAAAATTTACCTTAGTAAAGCATTTTCATTTGCATTGACACCTGTTATGGGGAATTTATTGCCCTGACGGCATTATCAACCAAGTTCTCATAAAAAAGTTGTACCATTATGTGACTAACAGTGGCAGTGAAATAGTGCAATGCAAAGAACAAAATCTCAAAACTTTCATATAATCTGAAAAGTACCTGTCACCCCTGTGGCGCCCCAGGGTCTGGTTGCCACAATACTGTGCTTGGAAGCAAGGGAAGGTACCCACATCAGGTGAAATATACACACAACACCTTAGACAGTTCAGTTCCTAGGAGGACTGTAGAAGACATCCTGCGGACAGGAGCCATGTTAGGCTCATCGGAGCATACTGACTAGCCAGTGTGAGGGACCCGTAGGTGAGGATCTGAGGAAGTGTGGAAGTAGGTGTGGGGAATGGAGCCAGTGCCAGCTCACCCCAGCACTGAGTGCAGGAACAGACACCGGAGTCCGAGGTCGTGAGGGACTTTATGCCCAGCAACCAACACTGGAGGGCAGGTGATTCCAAGTCGCTCACCCACCACAAGGCCAGGAGACACAGCAGCACCAAAGAGCTCAGGGAGACGCAGTCAAAAGAGAGTAATACAAAAAGGGCTCAAGCTGTCATATGGGCCAGGACTGAAAGAGAAAGAAGAGGGCCGCAGCATAGCTTCAAGCAGCCAGGGCCCACAGAGAGTAGCGCAGTAGAGAGGCCTCAGAACTCACCAGTTGTGGAGAACCTCGACTAGCTTCCAGGCTCCGGACCTCCTAACACCAACTGTGTACAGTGCCCTGGACAAACCTGCTACTTTCTTCAGTAAAGGTAAAGGAGACTGTCACTCCTGTGTCTGTCATTTATTTCGTCCACTATGTCCTGCACCCACACAAACCTACCACTTCCATAGACTATTCGGATGCACTTGGGACCCACTCTTCTCATGGAGACTCAAACCTCCAGTATGACTCCCAACTGTATTGGTTGGGCAGTCTAATACTGAAAGGGTTCTCAGGACAGCCAGATTTGATGAGGCTGGAATAAGTTCACAGCCCGCTGCTGCCTACTGTTTCCTAAATCTTCCCATCCTTCAGTTGCCCTCTATCTCCAGAGAGTCACACTTAGTGTGTTTCCAGCTTAGTTATACCAATCCTAGGCTGGGCGCATTGTGACTACCCCATCGTAACTAATTTACCAATTCTGCATTTTTAATAAGCTTACCATCATCTTAACCCTGCTGTTCTGTTCGGGTCATAGTGATCTGTAGACAATTTTTTGTGGCCCTGTAGATATTTTTCTATCCGTTTCTAAAACTTGAGATTACTTGACTTTTCCTCATTTGGGGGCACCTATCTATGAGTATTTTTTTTGTTTTGTTTACTTTTAGCTACACGCCAATTTGTACATTTGTCGTGTTCGGGTCATAGTGACCTGGCATAATTTTTTACAGCTGTGAGGCCATATTTTCAGTGAAGTAAAGGAGTTATAATCTCAGTTGGGTCTATTATTGCACACTCTTGGCATTCTCTTGATGAGCTTTAAGAGGTAGTCACCGGAAATGGTTTTCACTTCACAGGTGTGCCCTGTCAGGTTTAATAAGTGGGGTTTCTTGCATTATAAATGGGGTTGGGACCATCAGTTTTGTTGTGCAGAAGTCTGGTGGATACACAGCTGGTAGTCCTACAGAATAGACTGTTAGCTGCTTTTTTCTTGCTATAATACAAATTCTAAGTCAAGAAAAATGAGTGGCCATCATTACTTTAAGAAATTAAGGTCTATTAGTCCGAAAAATTGGGAAAACTTTGAAAGTGTCCTCGAGTGCAGTTGCAAAAACCATCAAGCGCTACAAAGAAACTGGCTCACATGGAGGGCCCCCCCAGGAAAGGAAGACCAAGAGTCATCTCTGCTGCAGAGGATAAGTTCATCCGAGTCACCAGCCTCAGAAATCGCAGGTTAACAGCAGCTCAGATTAGAGACCAGGTCAATGCCACACAGAGTTCAAGCAGCAGACACACCTCTACAACAACTGTTAAGAGGAGACTTTGTGCAGCAGGCCTTCATGGTAAAATAGCTGTTAGAAAACCACTGCTAAGGACAGGCAACAAGCAGAAGAGACTTGTTTGGGCTAAAGAACACAAGAAATGTACATTAGACCCGTGGAAATCTGTGCTTTGGTCTGATGAGTCAAAATTTGAGATCTTTGGTTCCAAACACCGTGTCTTTGTGCGATGCAGAAAAGGTGAATGGATGGACTCTACATGCCTGGTTCTCACCGTGAAGCATGGAGGAGGAGGTGTGGTGGTGTGGGGGGTTCTTTGCTAGTGACACTGTTGGGGATTTATTCAAAATTGAAGGCATACTGAACTAGCATGGCTACCACAGCATCTTGTAGCGGCATGCTATTATATCCGGTTTGCGTTTAGTTGGACCATCATTTATTTTTCAACAGGACAATGACCCCAAACACCTCCAGGCTGTGTAAGGGCTATTGGACCAAGAAGGAGAGTGATTGGGTGCTACGCCAGATGACCTGGCCTCCACAGTCACCAGACCTGAATCCAAGCTATTGCAGCTGTAGTTTCTGTTGCCGTTTTGTCTTAAGTTTACATTCGGGCACCAGATGTTGTGGATGCTTTACTTGGGACATTAAAACTAAGTCCCTTTCCTTAACTGTCTGCTTTCCAAATCAATAATAACCAGTGTCCATGGACAAATAACCACACTTGATTCGGGTGCAAGTATCGGAGAATTCTAAGTTTACTTAGGAAGCAAATGAAATTATACAGACAATTCTGGGGATGTTAACCCTAGAATAAGATCATTCATTAGTTGGTTACAAAATATTAAACATAACTAATCATTGGTCACTAATAGCTGTGAACTGATTGGATTAGGCAAATCTACAGTATTATAAACGCATATAATTTGGTGTTATTTGACATTATTGACTAATCACTTTTCTTCATTATCTACTGTTACAGAACATCATAGAAGATGCTGTCTTGTTACTAAAACATACTAGGCCTTGTCAACACTCCCATTAACCCTACATATACCCTATAACTCGCAGTGAATAACTTCTTCTTAAAGGCTGATACTTGAAGAGATACATATATGTTAAATACAGTGCCTTGTGAAAGTATGCCTTGAACTTTTCAACCTTTTGCCACATTTCAGGCTTCAAACATAAAGATATAAATTCTAATTTTTTTGTGAAGAATCAACAAGTGGGACACAATCGTGAAGTGGAACAAAATTTATTGTATATTTTAAACTTTTTTAACAAATAAAAAACTGAAAAGTGGGGTGTGCAATATTATTCGGTCCCCTTGAGTTAATACTTTGTAGCGCCACCTTTTGCTGCGATTACAGCTGCAAGTCGCTTGGGGTATGTCTCTATCAATTTTGCACATCAAGAGACTAAAATTCTTGCCCATTCTTCCTTGAAAAACAGCTTGAGCTCAGTGAGGTTGGATGGAGAGCGTTTATGAACAGCAGTTTTCAGCTCTTTACACAGATTCTCATCAATTTTAACCATCTTCCCTGTCCCTGCTGAAGAAAAGCAGGCCCAAACCATGATGCTACCACCACAATGTTTGACAGTGGGGTTGGTGTTTTGAGGGTGATTGGCTGTGTTGCTTTTACGCCAAACATATCGTTTTGCATTGTGCCCAAAAAATTTGATTTTGGTTTCATCTGACCAGAGCACCTTATTCCACCTGTTTGGTGTGTCTCCCAGGTGGCTTGTGGCAAACTTCAAACAAGACTTTTTATGGATATCTTTGAGAAATGGCTTTCTTCTTGCCACTCTTCCATAAAGGCCAGATTTGTGCAGTGTACGACTGATTGTTGTCCTTGGGACAGTCTCTCCCACCTCAGCTGTAGATCTCTGCAGTTCATCCAGAGTGATCATGGGGCTTTTGGCTGCATCTCTAATCAGTCTTCTCCTTGTTTGAGATTAAAGTTTAGAGGGACGGCCGGGTCTTGGTAGTTTTGCAGTGGTCTGATACTGCTTCCATTTCAATATGATCACTTGTACAGTGCTCCTTGAGATGTTTAAAACTTGGGAAATCTTTTTGTATCCAAATTCCGCTTTAAACTTCGCTACAACAGTATCTCAGACCTGCCTGGTGTGTTCCTTGGTCTTCATGATGCTCTCTGCACTTGAAACAGAACCCTGAGACTATCACAAAGCAGGTGCATTTATATGGACTGAATTAGGAAGAGGGAAAAGGAAGGCGGATCCCCAGACAAATTACTCCCAGGATTCCAGACACTGAATCAATGGCATGGCAACCATCCTTAGTAATCCAAAACAAATTAGGTGGATCCAGCGTACATTCTGCTTACTTAATGTGTTTATTGACACATAAATAAAAACATCACAACCCCATGGGGTCCCGCTATACGCATTTCGGGGTCCTCCCCTTAGTCGTTAGCTGGATCCACCTTATTTGTTTTGCATTTATACGGATACTTGATTACACACAGGTGGATTCTATTTATCATTACCAGTCATTTAGGACATCATTGGATCATTCAGAGATCCTCACTGAACTTCTGGAGTGAGTTTGCTGCACTGAAAGTATAGGGGGCCAAATAATATTGCACATCCCACTTTTCAGGTTTTCATTTGTTTAAAATATGAAATAAATTTCGTTTCACTTCACGATTGTGTCCCACTTGTTGATTCTTCACAAAAAATTTTTAATTTATATCTTTATGTTTGAAGCCTAAAATGTGGCAAAAGGTTGAAAAGTTCAAGGGAGTCGAATACTTTCACAAGGCACTGTATGTAGTACAATACAGATACTAGCACATTTGAAAATCTTTGGATATTTTGATATATTGATACATATTGATTTCCATAATACCCCCTCTGCTGGATCGAGTCTCGAGGGATGGCATCCTCAAGAATGGGATGGGGTAATTAATGCCATATTGGACAGTTGCTTGGAGGGGGTAGAGGTCTCCACATGGCATTCTTCTAGTTGAAGACCTCTGGTGGCGTGCTACACATGGCTGGAATATAGGGCCTTTTGCCTCTACTACCATCTCATCTTCTTTGTCCTCATCCTCCATAGCCTCCTCCTCATCAAGTTCCTGGATTTGCCGATCCAGCAGCTGTGGCACTAGCTGCACGTATAATAATGCATGCTGCAAGATCCTCCTGAGTGTGACATCTGCTGCTCCCGGATGGCATGAGGAACTGTTAACCTCCTGTACTCACTGTGACATCCTGAGGACATCCTCTGGCATCCAAGACCAGCATTGGATCCTGACCTCGCTGCATATGAGGCCCAATGCTGGTAGTGTCGTGGAGTTTCATGTGACATATGTGGACTATGCAGGCTGTTCTGGTGCTGAAGCACCCCCTACCCCTGGTGTGGTGAGGAAGATGACATCTACCAGAGCTGGAATATCTTGCAGTGGATCCATCATTAATGACACTCACTGACTGCGTACTACAGGCACATGGTAGCAAAGTGTAGTACAGTGTAGCTGAGTTGGACTGCACTGCCAAGATGGCACCAGGCTCCGCTGTGATGTCTCTTTGCTTTGCCTAGGAGACCACCTCTTCCAGTGCCAGGACACAAATCACTTACAGGATATTATTGTTTGCACAATCTTCTTGCCTAGCTCCTCATTAACCCCTCCACGGAATGGACTACAGAAGGCACCTGATTTATATTACAAATCCCATTCCCCAGGCCACAGGTAACACCTGAGCTTGCAGTTGGGTAGAGTAATTATGGATGCCTGAAATACTTGGAGCAGAAATAAGGAAAACAGATACGTTTATTCAGCTCAACATCAATTCATCTGGAATGTTGAACAAGGCTAATGGGCAGCAATGCACGGATAAGTTCAATATTAAATATACATATAACACCCTTGTACACATGCCAAAAATCTGCATTCTAAATGTATGGAATGATTTAAAATAAAGTGATTTCACTTTTTCAAGAAGCAATATCCATAGTATGCTGTTTCATATGTGTGAACAGACCTATAACACCATGTATGTGAAGAATATAATGGCCATTCGCTATTTTATTAGTTTTATATGAACTGCTATCACATAAGTGTAGAAAAGTTGGCCTTACAGCCTTGGATACTACTCTGCAATAATAAAGGTTCGCTCTAAAAATAAAAATAATAGAAATATGAATAATAATAAAATAAAATATTACCATATATATTTTATATATATATATATATATATATATATATATATATATCCCGTATATACTCGTGCATAAGCCGACCCGTGTATAAGCCGACCCCCTACTTTTGCCCCCAAAACCTGGGAAAACCTATTGACTCGTGTATAAGCCGAGGGTGGGCCCCAGCACAGGTATACAGCCCCCAGCAGTGTGGTATACAGCCCCCCCCCCAGCAGTATTACAGCAGCCCCAACAGGGTACACAGCAGCCCCAGCAGGGTACACAGCAGCCCCAGCAGGGTACACAGCAGTCCCAGCAGGGTACACAGCAGCCCACAGCAGCCCAGCAGGGTACACAGCAACCCCAGCAGGGTACACAGCAGCCCCAGAAGGTACACAGCAGCCCCAGCGGTATACAGCGCCCCCCCCCATCAGTGGTATACAGGGCATACAGGGCCCCCCCTTGCTGCCGCACACCTGTAAAGTAATAAATCATTATACTTAACCCTGTTGCTGCCGCCGCTCGGTCACCATGCTCCGCCGGGTCTTCATGTTTCCACCTCCGGCGGGCGCTGGCAATGACGTCATTTCCTGTGCACCGGAGGAGGAAGCATGTAGACCCGGAGGAGCGCGGTGACTGAGCGGCGGCAGCGACAGGGATAAGTATAATGATCTATTACTTTACAGGTGTGTGGCAGCAAGGGGGGGCCCTGTGTGCCCTGTATACCACTGATGGGGGATGGGGGGGGCTGTATACCGCTATGACTCGTGTATAAGCCGAGGGGGGACTTTTCAGCACATTTTCTGTGCTGAAAAACTCGGCTTATACACGAGTATATACGGTGTATATATATATATATATATATATATATATATATACATATTATATATATATATATAATACTATAGTATAGTATAGTATAGTATAGTATAGTATAGTATAGTATAGTATATTAAGCGACATTGTAAGGTTCCTGGATGTCACAGCTGCTGCTTCATCTTGCACTGTTTTCAAACCCCCTATAGGTGTCAAAACCACCTGTAAACTCCAGGGAGCATAAAAAAAATACTTTAAAGCGTCAAAACATTCTACAGGGTGAAAGAAAATGGTGGACCCCCATGGCTGGCATCAATCCTAACTATAAGGTTAGGTGCTGCTCACAGCCAGCGGGTCTTTTGGTGAGCATTTTGGTCCCAAATAGGGATGAGCGAGTATACTTGTCACTACTCGGTACTCACACGAATATCTCGGTACTCGGCGAGTATCGAGTAATCTCGCCATACTCTTGCTATGCTCGGGGTCCACCACCCTGCATGTTGGCGCTCTTTACAGAGCCAGCCCTCATGCAAGGATTGGCTGACAGACACTGTAATGCCACAGCCATGTTGGTTGTGGCATTACAGTGATTGGCTGGCCGCACAGCGTCATCAGGTTTTTAAAAGACCTGACCATGCTGTGCTTGTCACTCTGCTCCACAGGCAGTCATTGTAGGGAGAGGTGCTGCAGATTGAGGGACAGATTTGTGGCCTTTCAGCTAGTGTAAGCGCAGGGCTGACAATTTAATTACCACAACAGTCCTTCTGAGGACTAATAGAGCTGTACACAGGCAGGCAGGGAGGCAGGATATATAGCAAATTTCATTGTGCCAGTATACCAGCCTGCATCACATCTGGAGCTGGTGTACAGGCTGGAAATCTCATACATCCCAAAACAGTGCTTTTAGGGATTAATTTAGCTCTCTATATGCAGTAGTAGGTTGTAGCGTAAATTAGGATACGCCAAAACATTCGGTATTCTCGTTAGTGTTTGTGTCTGACCAGTCCACCTGCTGGGCTTTAATCTCTAATCTCAGTGTCCAGCTAAAAACCAACTCTTGTCTGCATTCATTTACCATTTGTATGTGCCAGGAGTGGGTTTTAGCGTAAATTAGGATACGCCAAAACACTCTGTATTCTCATCAGCATTTGTGCCTGACCAGTCCACCTGCTGGGCTTTAATCTGTAATCTCAGTGTGTAGCTAAAAACCAACTCTTGTCTGCATTCATTTAGCATCTTAAGCAGGAGTGGGCTGTAGCGTAAATTAGGATACACCAAAACACTCTGTATTCTCGTCAGTGTTTGTGTCTGACCAGTCCACCTGCTGGGCTTTAATCTCTAATCTCAGTGTCCAGCTAAAAACCAACTCTTGTCTGCATTCATTTAGCATCTTAGGCAGGAGTGGGTTGTAGCGTAAATTAGGATACGCCAAAACACTCTGTATTCTCGTCAGCGTTTGTGTCTGACCAGTCAACCTACTGGGCTTTAATCTGTAATCTCAGTGTGTAGTTAAAAAACAACTCTTGTTTGCATTCATTTAGCATCTTAGTGCAGCAGGAGTAGGTTGTAGCGTAAATTAGGATACGCCAAAACACTCTGTATTCTCGTCAGCGTTTGTGTCTGACCAGTTCACCTGCTGGGCTTTAATCTCGAATCTCAGTGTCCAGCTAAAAACCAACTCTTGTCTGCATTCATTTACCATTTGTGTGCGCCAGGAGTGGGTTTTAGCAGAAATTAGGATACACCAAAACACTCTGTATTCTCGTCAGCGTTTGTGTCTGACCAGTCCACCTGCTGGGATTTAATCTCTAATCTCAGTGTGTAGTTAAAAACCAACTCTTGTCTGCATTCATTTAGCATCTTAGTGCAGCAGGAGTAGGTTGTAGCGTAAATTAGGATAAGCCAAAACACTCTGTATTCTCGTCAGCGTTTGTGTCTGACCAGTCCACCTGCTGGGCTTTAATCTCTAATCTCAGTGTCCAGCTAAAAACCAACTCTTGTCTGCATTCATTTGCCATTTGTGTGTGCCAGGAGTGGGTTGTAGCGTAAATTAGGATACGCCAAAACATTCGGTATTCTCGTCAGCGTTTGTGTCTGACCAGTCCACCTGCTGGGCTTTAATCTGTAATCTCAGTGTCTAGCTAAAAACCAACTTTTGTCTGCATTCATTTAGCATTTGTGTGCGCCAGGAGTGGGTTTTAGCGGAAATTAGGATACGCCAAAACACCCTGTATTCTCGTCAGCGTTTGTGTCTGACCAGTCCACCTGCAGGGCTTTAATCTCTAATCTCAGTATCCAGCTAAAAGCCAACTGTTGTCTGCATTCATTTAGCATCTTAGTGCGGCAGGAGTAGGTTTTAGCTGAAATTAGGATACGCCAAAACCACTCGGTATTCTCGTCAGCGTTTGTGTCTGACCAGTCCACCTGCTGGGCTCTAATCTCTAATCTCAGTGTCCAGCTAAAAACCAACTCTTGTCTGCATTCATTTACCATTTGTGTAAATTAGGATACGCCAAAACACTCGGTATTCTCGTCAGCGTTTGTGTCTGACCAGTCCACCTGCTGAGCTTTGATCTCGAATCTCAGTGTCCAGCTAAAAACCAATTCTTGTCTGCATTCATTTACCATTTGTGTGTGCCAGGAGTGGGTTGTAGCGTAAATTAGGATACGCCAAAACATTCGGTATTCTCATCAGCGTTTGTGTCTGACCAGTCCACCTGCTGGGCTCTAATCTCTAATCTCAGTGTCCAGCTAAAACCAACTCTTGTCTGCATTCATTTACCATTTGTGTAAATTAGGATACGCCAAAACACTCGGTATTCTCGTCAGCGTTTGTGTCTGACCAGTCCACCTGTTGGGCTTTAATCTGTAATCTCAGTGTCCAGCTAAAAACCAACTCTTGTCTGTATTTATTTACCATTTGTGTGCGCCAGGAGTGGGTTTTAGCGGAAATTAGGATACGCCAAAACACTCGGTATTCTCGTCAGCGTTTGTGTCTGACCAGTCCACCTGCTGGGCTTTAATCTCTAATCTCATTGTCCAGCTAAAAAACAACTCTTGTCTGCATTCATTTAGCATCTTAGTGCGGCAGGCGTAGGTTGTAGCATAAATTAGGATACGCCAAAACACTCTGTATTCTCGTCAGCGTTTGTGTCTGACCAGTCCACCTGCTGGGCTTTAATCTCTAATCTCAGTGTCCAGCTAAAAACCAACTCTTGTCTGCATCATTTGCCATTTGTGTGCACCAGAGTGGGTTTTTAGCGGAAATTAGGATACGCAAAAAACCCTGTATTCTCGTCAGCGTTTGTGTCTGACCAGTCCACCTGCAGGGCTTTAATCTCTAATCTCAGTATCCAGCTAAAAGCCAACTGTTGTCTGCATTCATTTAGCATCTTAGTGCGGCAGGAGTAGGTTTTAGCTGAAATTAGGATACGCCAAAACACTGTGTTTCTCGTCAGCGTTTGTGTCTGACCAGTCCACCTGCTGGGCTTTAATCTCTAGTCTCAGTGTCCAGCTAAAAAGCAACTCTTGTCTGCATTCATTTACCATTTGTGTAAATTAGGATACCGCCAAAACACTTGGTATTCTCGTCAGCGTTTGTGTCTGACCAGTCCACCTGCTGGGCTTTAATCTCTAGTCTCAATGTCCAGCTAAAAACCAACTCTTGTCTGCATTCATTTACCATTTGTGTAAATTAGGATACGCCAAAACACTCGGTATTCTCGTCAGCGTTTGTTGTCTGACCAGTCCACCTGCTGGGCTTTAATCTCGAATCTCAGTGTCCTGCTAAAAACCAACTCTTGTCTGCATTCATTTACCATTAGTGTGCGCCAGGAGTGGGTTTTAGTGGAAATTAGGATACGCCAAAACACTGTGTATTCTCGTCAGCGTTTGTGTCTGACCAGTCCACCTGCTGGGCTTTAATCTCTAATCTCAGTGTCCAGCTAAAAACCAACTCTTGTATGCATTCATTTACCATTTGTGTGCGCCAGGAGTGGGTTTTAGCGGAAATTAGGATACGCCAAAACACCCTGTATTCTCGTCAGCGTTTGTGTCTGACCAGTCCACCTGCAGGGCTTTAATCTCTTAATCTCAGTATCCAGCTAAAAGCCAACTGTTGTCTGCATTCATTAGCATCTTAGGGGCAGGAGTAGGTTTTAGCTGAAATTAGGATACGCCAAAACACTCGGTATTCTCGTCAGCGTTTGTGTCTGACCAGTCCCACCTGCTGGCTCTAATCTCTAATCTCAGTGTCCAGCTAAAAACCAACTCTTGTCTGCATTCATTTACCATTTGTGTAAATTAGGATACGCCAAAACACTCGGTATTCTCGTCAGCGTTTGTGTCTGACCAGTCCACCTGTTGGGCTTTAATCTGTAATCTCAGTGTCCAGCTAAAAACCAACTCTTGTCTGTATTTATTTACCATTTGTGTGCGCCAGGAGTGGGTTTTAGCGGAAATTAGGATACGCCAAAACACTCGTATTCTCGTCAGCGTTTGTGTCTGACCAGTCCACCTGCTGGGCTTTAATCTCTAATCTCATTGTCCAGCTAAAAACAACTCTTGTCTGCATTCATTTAGCATCTTAGTGCGGCAGGCGTAGGTTGTAGCATAAATTAGGATACGCCAAAACACTCTGTATTCTCGTCAGCGTTTGTGTCTGACCAGTCCACCTGCTGGGCTTTAATCTCTAATCTCAGTGTCCAGCTAAAAACCAACTCTTGTCTGCATTCATTTGCCATTTGTGTGCACCAGGAGTGGGTTTTAGCGGAAATTAGGATACGCAAAAAACCCTGTATTCTCGTCAGCGTTTGTGTCTGACCAGTCCACCTGCAGGGCTTTAATCTCTAATCTCAGTATCCAGCTAAAAGCCAACTGTTGTCTGCATTCATTTAGCATCTTATGTGCGGCAGGAGTAGGTTTTAGCTGAAATTAGGATACGCCAAAACACTGTGTATTCTCGTCAGCGTTTGTGTCTGACCAGTCCACCTGCTGGGCTTTAATCTCTAGTCTCAGTGTCCAGCTAAAAAGCAACTCTTGTCTGCATTCATTTAACCATTTGTGTAAATTAGGATACGCCAAAACACTTGGTATTCTCGTCAGCGTTTGTGTCTGACCAGTCCACCTGCTGGCTTTAATCTCTAGTCTCAATGTCCAGCTAAAAACCAACTCTTGTCTGCATTCATTTACCATTTGTGTAAATTAGGATACGCCAAAACACTCGGTATTCTCGTCAGCGTTTGTGTCTGACCAGTCCACCTGCTGGGCTTTAATCTCGAATCTCAGTGTCCTGCTAAAAACCAACTCTTGTCTGCATTCATTTACCATTAGTGTGCGCCAGGAGTGGGTTTTAGTGGAAATTAGGATACGCCAAAACACTGTGTATTCTCGTCAGCGTTTGTGTCTGACCAGTCCACCTACTGGGCTTTAATCTCTAATCTCAGTGTCCAGCTAAAAAACAACTCTTGTCTGCATTCATTTAGCATCTTAGTGCAGCAGGAGTAGGTTGTAGCGTAAATTAGGATACACCAAAACACTCGGTATTCTCGTCAGAATTTGTGTCTGACCAGTCCACCTGCTGGGCTTTAATCTTGTTGGTTGTGGCATTACAGTGATTGGCTGGCCGCACAGCATCATCAGGTCTTTATAAGACCTGATCGTGCTGTGCTTGACACCTCTGCTCCACAGGCAGTCAGTGTAGGGAGAGGTGCTGCAGATTGAGGGAGAGATTTGTGGCCTTTCAGCTAGTGTAAGCGCAGGGCTGACAATTTAATTACCACAACAGTCCTTCTGAGGACTAATAGAGCTGTATACAGGCAGGCAGGGAGGCAGGGTATATAGCAAATTTCGTTGTGCCAGAATACCAGCCTGCATCACATCTGGGCTGGTGTACAGGCTGGAAATCTCATACATCCCAAAACAGTGCTTTTAGGGATTAATTTAGCTCTCTATATGCAGGAGTAGGTTGTAGCGTAAATTAGGATACGCCAAAACATTCGGTATTCTCGTCAGTGTTTGTGTCTGACCAGTCCACCTGCTGGGCTTTAATCTCTAGTCTCAGTGTCCAGCTAAAAACCAACTCTTGTCTGCATTTATTTACCATTTGTATGTGCCAGGAGTGGGTTGTAGCGTAAATTAGGATACGCCAAAACACTCTGTATTCTCATCAGCATTTGTGTCTGACCAGTCCACCTGCTGGGCTTTAATCTCGAATCTCAGTGTCCAGCTAAAAACCAACTCTTGTCTGCATTCATTTACCATTTGTGTGCGCCAGGAGTGGGTTTTAGCAGAAATTATGATACACCAAAACACTCTGTATTCTCGTCAGTGTTTGTGTCTGACCAGTCCACCTGCTGGGCTTTAATCTCTAATCTCAGTGTCCAGCTAAAAACCAACTCTTGTCTGCATTCATTTGCCATTTGTGTGTGCCAGAAGTGGGTTGTAGAGTAAATTAGGATACGCCAAAACATTCGGTATTCTCGTCAGCGTTTGTGTCTGACCAGTCCACCTGCTGGGCTTTAATCTGTAATCTCAGTGTCTAGCTAAAAAACAACTTTTGTCTGCATTCATTTAGCTCTCTATAGGCAGGAGTGGGTTGTAGCGTAAATAAGGATACACCAAAACACTCTGTATTCTCGTCAGGGTTTGTGTATGACCAGTCCACCTGCTGGGCTTTAATCTCTAATCTCAGTGTCCAGCTAAACACCAACTCTTGTCTGCATTCATTTAGCTCTCTATAGGCAGGAGTGGGTTGTAGCGAAATTAGGATACCCCAAAACACTCGGTATCCTCGTCAGCGTTTGTGTCTGACCAGTCCACCTGCTGGGCTTTAATCTCGAATCTCAGTGTCCACCTAAAAAACAACTCTTGTCTGCATTCATTTACCATTTGTGTGTGCCAGGAGTGGGTTTTAGCGGAAATTAGGATACGCCAAAACACTCGGTATTCTCGTCAGCGTTTGTGTCTGACCAGTCCACCTGCTGGGCTTAATCTCGAATCTCAGTGTCCTGCTAAAAACCAACTCTTGTCTGCATTCATTTACCATTTGTGTGCGCCAGGAGTGGGTTTTAGTGGAAATTAGGATACGCCAAAACACTGTGTTTTCTCGTCAGCGTTTGTGTCTGACCAGTCCACCTACTGGGCTTTAATCTCTAATCTCAGTGTCCAGCTAAAAAACAACTCTTGTCTGCATTCATTTAGCATCTTAGTGCAGCAGGAGTAGGTTGTAGCGTAAATTAGGATACACCAAAACACTCGGTATTCTCGTCAGAATTTGTGTCTGACCAGTCCACCTGCTGGGCTTTAATCTTGTTGGTTGTGGCATTACAGTGATTGGCTGGCCGCACAGCATCATCAGGTCTTTATAAGACCTGACCGTGCTGTGCTTCACACTCTGCTCCACAGGCAGTCAGTGTAGGGAGGTGCTGCAGATTGAGGGAGAGATTTGTGGCCTTTCAGCTAGTGTAAGCGCAGGGCTGACAATTTAATTACCACAACAGTCCTTCTGAGGACTAATAGAGCTGTATACAGGCAGGCAGGGAGGCAGGATATATAGCAAATTTCGTTGTGCCAGTATACCAGCCTGCATCACATCTGGGGCTGGTGTACAGCTGGAAATCTCATACATCCCAAAACAGTGCTTTTAGGGATTAATTTAGCTCTCTATATGCAGGAGTAGGTTGTAGCGTAAATTAGGATACGCCAAAACATTCGGTATTCTCGTCAGTGTTTGTGTCTGACCAGTCCACCTGCTGGGCTTTAATCTCTAATCTCAGTGTCCAGCTAAAAACCAACTCTTGTCTGCATTCATTTACCATTTGTGTGCGCCAGGAGTGGGTTTTAGCAGAAATTATGATACACCAAAACACTCTGTATTCTCGTCAGTGTTTGTGTCTGACCAGTCCACCTGCTGGGCTTTAATCTCTAATCTCAGTGTCCAGCTAAAAACCAACTCTTGTCTGCATTCATTTGCCATTTGTGTGTGCCAGAAGTGGGTTTGAAGCGTAAATTAGGATACGCCAAAACATTCGGTATTCTCGTCAGCGTTTGTGTCTGACCAGTCCACCTGCTGGGCTTTAATCTGTAATCTCAGTGTCTAGCTAAAAACCAACTTTTGTCTGCATTCATTTAGCTCTCTATAGGCAGGAGTGGGTTGTAGCGTAAATAAGGATACACCAAAACACTCGGTATCCTCGTCAGCTTTTGTGTCTGACCAGTCCACCTGCTGGCTTTAATCTCGAATCTCAGTGTCCACCTAAAAACCAACTCTTGTCTGCATTCATTTACCATTTGTGTGTGCCAGGAGTGGGTTTTAGCGGAAATTAGGATACGCCAAAACACTCGGTATTCTCGTCAGCGTTTGTGTCTGACCAGTCCACCTGCTGGGCTTTAATCTCTAATCTCAGTGTCCAGCTAAAAACCAACTCTTGTATGCATTCATTTACCATTTGTGTGCGCCAGGAGTGGGTTTTAGCGGAAATTAGGATACGCCAAAACACCCTGTATTCTCGTCAGCGTTTGTGTCTGACCAGTCCACCTGCAGGGCTTTAATCTCTAATCTCAGTATCCAGCTAAAAGCCAACTGTTGTCTGCATTCATTTAGCATCTTAGTGCGGCAGGAGTAGGTTTTAGCATAAATTAGGATACGCCAAAACACTCTGTATTCTCGTCAGCGTTTGTGTCTGACCAGTCCACCTGCTGGGCTTTAATCTCTAATCTCAGTGTCCAGCTAAAAACCAACTCTTGTCTGCATTCATTTGCCATTTGTGTGCACCAGGAGTGGGTTTTAGCGGAAATTAGGATACGCAAAAAACCCTGTATTCTCGTCAGCGTTTGTGTCTGACCAGTCCACCTGCAGGGCTTTAATCTCTAATCTCAGTATCCAGCTAAAAGCCAACTGTTGTCTGCATTCATTTAGCATCTTAGTGCGGCAGGAGTAGGTTTTAGCTGAAATTAGGATACGCCAAAACACTGTGTATTCTCGTCAGCGTTTGTGTCTGACCAGTCCACCTGCTGGGCTTTAATCTCTAGTCTCAGTGTCCAGCTAAAAAGCAACTCTTGTCTGCATTCATTTACCATTTGTGTAAATTAGGATACGCCAAAACACTTGGTATTCTCGTCAGCGTTTGTGTCTGACCAGTCCACCTGCTGGGCTTTAATCTCTAGTCTCAATGTCCAGCTAAAAACCAACTCTTGTCTGCATTCATTTACCATTTGTGTAAATTAGGATACGCCAAAACACTCGGTATTCTCGTCAGCGTTTGTGTCTGACCAGTCCACCTGCTGGGCTTTAATCTCGAATCTCAGTGTCCTGCTAAAAACCAACTCTTGTCTGCATTCATTTACCATTAGTGTGCGCCAGGAGTGGGTTTTAGTGGAAATTAGGATACGCCAAAACACTGTGTATTCTCGTCAGCGTTTGTGTCTGACCAGTCCACCTACTGGGCTTTAATCTCTAATCTCAGTGTCCAGCTAAAAAACAACTCTTGTCTGCATTCATTTAGCATCTTAGTGCAGCAGGAGTAGGTTGTAGCGTAAATTAGGATACACCAAAACACTCGGTATTCTCGTCAGAATTTGTGTCTGACCAGTCCACCTGCTGGGCTTTAATCTTGTTGGTTGTGGCATTACAGTGATTGGCTGGCCGCACAGCATCATCAGGTCTTTATAAGACCTGATCGTGCTGTGCTTGACACTCTGCTCCACAGGCAGTCAGTGTAGGGAGAGGTGCTGCAGATTGAGGGAGAGATTTGTGGCCTTTCAGCTAGTGTAAGCGCAGGGCTGACAATTTAATTACCACAACAGTCCTTCTGAGGACTAATAGAGCTGTATACAGGCAGGCAGGGAGGCAGGGTATATAGCAAATTTCGTTGTGCCAGAATACCAGCCTGCATCACATCTGGGGCTGGTGTACAGGCTGGAAATCTCATACATCCCAAAACAGTGCTTTTAGGGATTAATTTAGCTCTCTATATGCAGGAGTAGGTTGTAGCGTAAATTAGGATACGCCAAAACATTCGGTATTCTCGTCAGTGTTTGTGTCTGACCAGTCCACCTGCTGGGCTTTAATCTCTAGTCTCAGTGTCCAGCTAAAAACCAACTCTTGTCTGCATTTATTTACCATTTGTATGTGCCAGGAGTGGGTTGTAGCGTAAATTAGGATACGCCAAAACACTCTGTATTCTCATCAGCATTTGTGTCTGACCAGTCCACCTGCTGGGCTTTAATCTCGAATCTCAGTGTCCAGCTAAAAACCAACTCTTGTCTGCATTCATTTACCATTTGTGTGCGCCAGGAGTGGGTTTTAGCAGAAATTATGATACACCAAAACACTCTGTATTCTCGTCAGTGTTTGTGTCTGACCAGTCCACCTGCTGGGCTTTAATCTCTAATCTCAGTGTCCAGCTAAAAACCAACTCTTGTCTGCATTCATTTGCCATTTGTGTGTGCCAGAAGTGGGTTGTAGAGTAAATTAGGATACGCCAAAACATTCGGTATTCTCGTCAGCGTTTGTGTCTGACCAGTCCACCTGCTGGGCTTTAATCTGTAATCTCAGTGTCTAGCTAAAAAACAACTTTTGTCTGCATTCATTTAGCTCTCTATAGGCAGGAGTGGGTTGTAGCGTAAATAAGGATACACCAAAACACTCTGTATTCTCGTCAGGGTTTGTGTATGACCAGTCCACCTGCTGGGCTTTAATCTCTAATCTCAGTGTCCAGCTAAACACCAACTCTTGTCTGCATTCATTTAGCTCTCTATAGGCAGGAGTGGGTTGTAGCGTAAATTAGGATACCCCAAAACACTCGGTATCCTCGTCAGCGTTTGTGTCTGACCAGTCCACTGCTGGGCTTTAATCTCGAATCTCAGTGTCCACCTAAAAAACAACTCTTGTCTGCATTCATTTACCATTTGTGTGTGCCAGGAGTGGGTTTTAGCGGAAATTAGGATACGCCAAAACACTCGGTATTCTCGTCAGCGTTTGTGTCTGACCAGTCCACCTGCTGGGCTTTAATCTCGAATCTCAGTGTCCTGCTAAAAACCAACTCTTGTCTGCATTCATTTACCATTTGTGTGCGCCAGGAGTGGGTTTTAGTGGAAATTAGGATACGCCAAAACACTGTGTTTTCTCGTCAGCGTTTGTGTCTGACCAGTCCACCTACTGGGCTTTAATCTCTAATCTCAGTGTCCAGCTAAAAAACAACTCTTGTCTGCATTCATTTAGCATCTTAGTGCAGCAGGAGTAGGTTGTAGCGTAAATTAGGATACACCAAAACACTCGGTATTCTCGTCAGAATTTGTGTCTGACCAGTCCACCTGCTGGGCTTTAATCTTGTTGGTTGTGGCATTACAGTGATTGGCTGGCCGCACAGCATCATCAGGTCTTTATAAGACCTGACCGTGCTGTGCTTCACACTCTGCTCCACAGGCAGTCAGTGTAGGGAGAGGTGCTGCAGATTGAGGGAGAGATTTGTGGCCTTTCAGCTAGTGTAAGCGCAGGGCTGACAATTTAATTACCACAACAGTCCTTCTGAGGACTAATAGAGCTGTATACAGGCAGGCAGGGAGGCAGGATATATAGCAAATTTCGTTGTGCCAGTATACCAGCCTGCATCACATCTGGGGCTGGTGTACAGGCTGGAAATCTCATACATCCCAAAACAGTGCTTTTAGGGATTAATTTAGCTCTCTATATGCAGGAGTAGGTTGTAGCGTAAATTAGGATACGCCAAAACATTCGGTATTCTCGTCAGTGTTTGTGTCTGACCAGTCCACCTGCTGGGCTTTAATCTCTAATCTCAGTGTCCAGCTAAAAACCAACTCTTGTCTGCATTCATTTACCATTTGTGTGCGCCAGGAGTGGGTTTTAGCAGAAATTATGATACACCAAAACACTCTGTATTCTCGTCAGTGTTTGTGTCTGACCAGTCCACCTGCTGGGCTTTAATCTCTAATCTCAGTGTCCAGCTAAAAACCAACTCTTGTCTGCATTCATTTGCCATTTGTGTGTGCCAGAAGTGGGTTGAAGCGTAAATTAGGATACGCCAAAACATTCGGTATTCTCGTCAGCGTTTGTGTCTGACCAGTCCACCTGCTGGGCTTTAATCTGTAATCTCAGTGTCTAGCTAAAAACCAACTTTTGTCTGCATTCATTTAGCTCTCTATAGGCAGGAGTGGGTTGTAGCGTAAATAAGGATACACCAAAACACTCGGTATCCTCGTCAGCTTTTGTGTCTGACCAGTCCACCTGCTGGGCTTTAATCTCGAATCTCAGTGTCCACCTAAAAACCAACTCTTGTCTGCATTCATTTACCATTTGTGTGTGCCAGGAGTGGGTTTTAGCGGAAATTAGGATACGCCAAAACACTCGGTATTCTCGTCAGCGTTTGTGTCTGACCAGTCCACCTGCTGGGCTTTAATCTCTAATCTCAGTGTCCAGCTAAAAACCAACTCTTGTATGCATTCATTTACCATTTGTGTGCGCCAGGAGTGGGTTTTAGCGGAAATTAGGATACGCCAAAACACCCTGTATTCTCGTCAGCGTTTGTGTCTGACCAGTCCACCTGCAGGGCTTTAATCTCTAATCTCAGTATCCAGCTAAAAGCCAACTGTTGTCTGCATTCATTTAGCATCTTAGTGCGGCAGGAGTAGGTTTTAGCTGAAATTAGGATACGCCAAAACACTCGGTATTCTCGTCAGCGTTTGTGTCTGACCAGTCCACCTGCTGGGCTCTAATCTCTAATCTCAGTGTCCAGCTAAAAACCAACTCTTGTCTGTATTTATTTACCATTTGTGTGCGCCAGGAGTGGGTTTTAGCGGAAATTAGGATACGCCAAAACACTCGGTATTCTCGTCAGCGTTTGTGTCTGACCAGTCCACCTGCTGGGCTTTAATCTCTAATCTCATTGTCCAGCTAAAAAACAACTCTTGTCTGCATTCATTTAGCATCTTAGTGCGGCAGGCGTAGGTTGTAGCATAAATTAGGATAAGCCAAAACACTCTGTATTCTCGTCAGCGTTTGTGTCTGACCAGTCCACCTGCTGGGCTTTAATCTCTAATCTCAGTGTCCAGCTAAAAACCAACTCTTGTCTGCATTCATTTGCCATTTGTGTGCACCAGGAGTGGGTTTTAGCGGAAATTAGGATACGCAAAAAACCCTGTATTCTCGTCAGCGTTTGTGTCTGACCAGTCCACCTGCTGGGCTTTAATCTCTAATCTCATTGTCCAGCTAAAAAACAACTCTTGTCTGCATTCATTTAGCATCTTAGTGCGGCAGGAGTAGGTTTTAGCTGAAATTAGGATACGCCAAAACACTGTGTATTCTCGTCAGCGTTTGTGTCTGACCAGTCCACCTGCTGGGCTTTAATCTCTAGTCTCAGTGTCCAGCTAAAAAGCAACTCTTGTCTGCATTCATTTACCATTTGTGTAAATTAGGATACGCCAAAACACTTGGTATTCTCGTCAGCGTTTGTGTCTGACCAGTCCACCTGCTGGGCTTTAATCTCTAGTCTCAATGTCCAGCTAAAAACCGACTCTTGTCTGCATTCATTTACCATTTGTGTAAATTAGGATACGCCAAAACACTCGGTATTCTCGTCAGCGTTTGTGTCTGACCAGTCCACCTGCTGGGCTTTAATCTCGAATCTCAGTGTCCTGCTAAAAACCAACTCTTGTCTGCATTCATTTACCATTAGTGTGCGCCAGGAGTGGGTTTTAGTGGAAATTAGGATACGCCAAAACACTGTGTATTCTCGTCAGCGTTTGTGTCTGACCAGTCCACCTACTGGGCTTTAATCTCTAATCTCAGTGTCCAGCTAAAAAACAACTCTTGTCTGCATTCATTTAGCATCTTAGTGCAGCAGGAGTAGGTTGTAGCGTAAATTAGGATACACCAAAACACTCGGTATTCTCGTCAGAATTTGTGTCTGACCAGTCCACCTGCTGGGCTTTAATCTTGTTGGTTGTGGCATTACAGTGATTGGCTGGTCGCACAGCATCATCAGGTCTTTATAAGACCTGATCGTGCTGTGCTTGACACTCTGCTCCACAGGCAGTCAGTGTAGGGAGAGGTGCTGCAGATTGAGGGAGAGATTTGTGGCCTTTCAGCTAGTGTAAGCGCAGGGCTGACAATTTAATTACCACAACAGTCCTTCTGAGGACTAATAGAGCTGTATACAGGCAGGCAGGGAGGCAGGATATATAGCAAATTTCGTTGTGCCAGAATACCAGCCTGCATCACATCTGGGGCTGGTGTACAGGCTGGAAATCTCATACATCCCAAAACAGTGCTTTTAGGGATTAATTTAGCTCTCTATATGCAGGAGTAGGTTGTAGCGTAAATTAGGATACGCCAAAACATTCGGTATTCTCGTCAGTGTTTGTGTCTGACCAGTCCACCTGCTGGGCTTTAATCTCTAGTCTCAGTGTCCAGCTAAAAACCAACTCTTGTCTGCATTTATTTACCATTTGTATGTGCCAGGAGTGGGTTGTAGCGTAAATTAGGATACGCCAAAACACTCTGTATTCTCATCAGCATTTGTGTCTGACTAGTGATGGGCGAATCCTAAATTACTCGGACTCGCTTGACTCTAGCGAGTCCGAGCCCGGGACTCGCTACTCGTTGCGAGTCTAGCGAGTCCAATGTTAATGAATGGGGAAGCGAGTAATAGCGAGTAATGTGCTGCTGGATCCTAACGAGAGCAGACAGAGCAGTGAATAACTCGCATTCAGCACGGATTGCTGTGTTCACTAGCGATTTAGAAGTCCTCTGTTTTGCTCGGTAGCACAGAAAGTCGTTTGAACAGCACTAAAGAAGATAAACAGGAAGTCGCCTCGCTACTAAGCACAGGCTGATGTTATCTGCAGAGATCTGATCTGATCTGCACACACAGGCCGACCAAAGATGTGTAGCAAAAGAGATACAGAGAGGCTCATTGGCCTGGTTGAAGAGCGGCCTCAGCTGTGGCAGCCCACCCACCCTGGCTATCGGGATGACAGACAGCGAAATCTGTGTTGGAGGTCCATTGCCAGAAGTATCTTCCCGTCTTTTGATGAAGCTGGACAAGATGGACAGGCAAACCTTGGTAAGAGTTATGTGATGTCAATTGTAGGGTACCTTTACACGCCGCTACTGGAGGATGGATACAACCCGCTACAGGCTACAAATGTAGCTTGTAGCGTCATTATAGCCCATAGTAGCGGCGTGTGAAGACGGGACGAGACAGCCGGCAACAGATACATCTGTATCCGAGCACTGCTCGAAAACAGATGGCTACAAAGCCGATTGTAGTGAGCTGTATCGGCGTGTAAAGAAGGAACAGAAGGGTTGTTTCTACACCATGCTATGTAGCTGGGGCGTGACACAGGCTCCGGGTTTCCGCGCCCCCTTCAGCGATCATTGGAGGAAGCTCCAGCGTTGCGATTGGTAGTCGCTGCATAGGGCGGCATATTTAAGGAGCTGACGAGTCACAGTACACAATTGCTCGAGCGTCAACTATTAATCAGCCTCCTGCGATGCCTGCCCAATCATGGTATTATTGCTTTGTCCTATCAGCGTACGGACGTCTCGTAATCCACAATTGTAGCACGCCTATGTGCTGTCCCTGCAGCACCAGGTACGCCCATAGTAGCTGGTTGTAGCGGTGTGTAAACGAGGTAAGGTACGCTACAGATGGCTACTTCAGACACCCGGCGATGTATCTAGCTATAGATGTTGCGTAGCGTAGCGCACCTTGTGGCGGTGTGTAAAGGAGGTGCGTTTCCCGTTTGTAACCGTTTGGGCGTGCTCGTGCACGTGAAGTAGCGGATTGTATCCATCCTCCAGTAGCGGCGTGTAAAGGTACCCGTTGTGCTGACAGAGTACCAAAATGCTAGTGTGCTCGATGCTCGGGCCGAGCATCCCAAGATACTGGTGCACTTGGGCCGAGCACCGAACCAAATGTTATCCTATGGGAGTATTTTTATTAAATGACCACCGCCAGCATGTAGAAACCCTATAAATGTCACAAAACTCTCAGAAGAGTGCTGAAATGACATGTCGACAGCATGGTGAAGAACCCTGTAAGCATTTCTGACTGAAAAGTCACAGCTGTGAAAAATGTTGTTTGAGTTTTATGGCATTTATATAGACTCAACAGATGAAGTTCATAAATGACACCAAGAATAATTTTCATGGCGGAAATGTTAAGGGCACATACCCACTAGTGAGACACAGCTGGTGTTTGCTACTTTGTGTGATGACATTAAATATTTTCCGTGAAAACATTGTGTTGTAATCAGATGTCACTGATAAGAGATGTACATGAAGGCCTCTTGACATAATGTGCCCATTTTGAGGAAGTGTGTCTATTGTACTATTTCCCTTTGCCAGGGTGGCCAAACATTTGGAGGCTACGCATTCTCCATGGATAGAGACGTGCATGAGGGCATCAAAACATTATACCCATTTCAAAGGAGCGGGTGTATTGTTGTTGTAATGCCATTTATGAAATAATTTAACAATGGGGGTATACATGAAATAAAGGCCTAACTTTTTTAACGGTCAACATGGTGGCGCATGAGGAGAAGGCTGAGCAGTCCAGCGATTAACCAAATTACAGAATTGTGTACCCACGGGTGAGTGTAGGTTAATAGAAAATTAGCTTTTCAATATTTTAATTCCGCTCTCATTTCCTTGTGGTGTGGTGAAGTCTTGCCCAATCCAACCCTTGTTCATGAAGATCTGAGTCATTCTGTCTTCATTTTAATTTGATTGGCGGGTGCGTTTATCATTAATGATTCCACCTGAGGAAACTCAAAAAATAATCTGAAAAAACGCTAGCCCCAGGGCAGGCCAGGACTTCAAAGGCGTACAGAGCCAATTCATGTAACATGTCCATCTGGGATACCCAATAATTGGAAGGCACACAGCAATGTCGGAGTACAGTTATTAGATCGGCAAGGAACTCCATCAGCATCTGTCAAAACTTAGCATTTCTTGTGGCACTACCACGCAACTCAGGTGCTGTGTAACGTTAGGGGCTGAGAAAACTGTCACACATCTTAAAGACTGTCCCCCTACCTCGGGCGGATTACACTTGTGCCACTCTCGTCCGTATGCCTTTGTTGTCCACCAATTCCTGATCGATGCGGCTATCGTTTTGTGTGGAGAATACTTTGTGTAATTCCACAACTATGGCCTTCTGGAAATGCTCCATTTTTGCTGACCTCTCCGCCTCAGGAATAAGCGACAAACTTCTCATTGTAACATGTGTCTAACACTGTTACCAACCAGTAATGTCTTTTGGCCCGAGATGTTCTTAAATCGAGGGTCATGAGCGAGACAACTTAACATTAAGTCAGCCATGTGCGCCAGACTATTAACAGCCAGCACTTCGGTGTCCAGAGCAACACGATGACTGAACATGCTGTAGTCCTCCTTCTCCTCCTCCTCATCATCCTCCTCCTCCTCCTCATCTCCCCTGTCCTCTGGCCAACTACGCTGAACACAGGGTATGACTGGTGTGCATGTCATATCCTCAATGTGTCCGGAGAGTAGCTCCATGTCTTCATCCTGCTACTCGTCCTCCTATTCCTCCTCGTCATAGTCCGCCACTGCCCATTGTGATGACATGAGGCTCTGCTGTGTGTTATCACCCACACCCACTACTGTTTCTCGCTCCAACTCTTGGCGCTACGCCTGCAATGCATCATGTTTGTTTTTGACCAGAGACCGTTTTAGAAGGCCGAGATGCGGTATGGTGATGTTAATAATGGCGTCATCGACGCTCACCATCTTCGTGGTTTCCAACAAGTTTTGGATGACGCTACATAGTTCGTACATTCATCTACACTCCTCAAGTGTTATGTGTAGATTTTGACCCTTTTCCCAACGCCTTAGGTGAGGCAGGAACTCAACAACTGCCCTCTTCTGGTCACAAATCCTGATCAACATGTACAGAGTTGCGTAACAATGCGTCGTGCCATCACACACCAGTGTGTGAGCCAGAAGCTGAAAAAGGCCCCGCAAAGCCGTCAACGCAGCATGAAGCTGTTGGTTAATTTACATACACTGAACACAGGCGTCAAACTTTGAAGAGGAGATCATACAGCTCTGTGTATGATTTTAGAAACCGCTGAACCAAGAGGTTGAGCACATGGGCCACACATGGAACATGTGTCAGCTAGCCTCTCATCAAAGCCGCCAACATGTTCGGCCCTTGTCGCACACGACCTTCCTGGCTTTAGGTTCAGAGGTGTGAGCCAGTGATCTGCCTGCTGTTTCAGAGATGTCCACACCTCTTCTGCATTTTGGGGTTTGTCACCTATCCATATTACATTCAGCACAGCCTGTTGCCGCTTCGCCGAGGCAGTGCTGCAGTGCTTCCAACTTGGGACTGTTGTTGAGAAAACAGTGGGAGAGGATGCGCAGACAGGTTCCTTCTCTAGCCACAACCCTCTCGCAATATGGTCCTTGGAGGTTTATCCTTCTCTCCCTTCTCTGAAGGTGTACGGTATACTTAACCATGGGTACAAAGAGGGCAAGAAGTGGATGTCTATTGTATGTTTGGCACTATTGTTTGAGAGAAGACAATGTGTTATCAAATCTGATGTCTGTATTTTATTCATCTGCTTGCAGTTGATATGGTGATGAAGAGATGGAGGAGCTGCCGTGACCAGTACAAGAAGGAGTACGAACGGCAGTTACGCCTGGGCCCACAAGCTGCACCACCGTTGCGTGTTTACGCCCACTTTTACAGACTGGCATTCCTTCGTCCATTTGCTCGTCTTAGAAGGTCCGTAATGGAAGATTTTCATTTGCCCATAACCTTAACATGTGTAAGATTAGAGTATATGTTATATGTCCCCATTGCTATTGTAGCCATGTCACATTGGAAGGCGGATGCTGATCTGTTGAAAGCGTGAAAAAATATTTGGTCATCATGCACACAATTATGTTAGGTGACCTCAGATTTTTACGATCTGCATAACACATACATAGTCCACACTCAGCAAAGTATTTTAGTGGGACCATGGGTACTGTATGTATTTGTTTGTGAGAGATTCGCCATAACAACAGCCGCCATTAAGGCATGTGACCATGACGTGGGCATGTAGTGACTGGCTCACAAGGGCTTAGTCTTGTGGCTCAAGGAAGACACCTTATATGTTTGTCACTCCACTAATGTGCTTCTTACAGGTACCCACCTTGTACAAAAAACAAGTGGGACAGCAAAATTGGTCCCAGGTTAACAATTCACTTTGTAGGTTCAGAGAGGCCTGGTGCATGTTGAGAATAACCCTGTCAACCTGCAACATTATGTGTTTTAACAAATGGAGTTTTGACCTGTTTAATTGTCATAGTCTCCATTAGTGGTGAAATGACTATTGTGAGGGTGGCGTGAGACAACACCATATCTCAGAAGTTGTCATTGTATAATAATGTTTGGTTCTTAATAAAGTATAAATTTATCATTGAGAATACCACATTCAAATCCAATAAGCTTTTCAAAACTGCACTTTTTTACAATAATTATGTAATTTCAAGGAAAATAGCTTGTGTTAAAAAAGATGGACAGACATGTCACTGTTATTGTTAAGTTTACTAACAGTTTGGAGGTTACACTGTGTGTCGCAATGTTATTTATATGTTTAACCCCATTTCATTTGTTAAATACAGTAGGGTAACTAACTACAAATGTGCAACACTTATTTTATGAACACAGTTGATCATGTCAAGGTGTCCATCATCTTAAAGTAATTTTAGAGGGCAAAAATGTCTCCACACAAGGTGGCTACAAAATGACCCTGTGGATATTACTGCAGTCCACATCGGTACCTTACTTGTTTTTGAGGAAAACCAGGGTATACAGTAGCATGTCAATGCGCTCTGTGTCTGATCAACAGTATAGATCTGTCTGTGCTCACCAGTCTTCATATCCGTTCAAGAGGCACTGCGGTCTCCTGGTGTGTTGTTCCTTCGCACACTTGTGTGTTGGTCTTAATATTATTAAACTTGCCTATGCCTGTGCCATAATTTCAAAATGTTACTTGGCCCATTACCTTATGTAAATATGGTGTAGCATATCTGAAGGCATCTTACGGGTAACTATATAGTCTGAGATGGTGGTCATAGCAGCATAGAAAGGCGTGATTTCTTATTGCGGGAAGGGTGCGTTATTTTCCTAGCTCAATGGCATCACCTGACTTGAAAGGGCTGCCATTTGTACCCTAACGCTCCCATATACGTAGGATACATATGTGTTGTGCTGCTTAATATTTACTTAGAATGTTTTAACTATTTATTTTACGGTAAACAATACTTTCGAATAGTAAGGTAATCCTCACAAGTTATGCTACTAGAAGCCAATTTATATTGTATGTACTTTGCTCAGCTTGTTGAGTGGTTATTTTACATGTTTAACTTTGCCAAAATGTGAGTACAGTTAGATTTCTTTAGGTAGAAGACACACAAGGGTAAATGTAAGTGTAGATTTAAAGTAATGTTGGTCACTGCACACTTTAATTATAACTGTGTAATTACAAAAAATGTGCGCTTACTTTTTTCATTTTTTGTTTTGAAATAGACCGCGACGTCCAAATCCCCAGCCTGTGGAAGGTCACCAAGGCGCAGAGGAGGCCGCTGGGGCAGCTGTTCAACATCCGGACAGACCAGCCCAGCAACAGGATGTGGATGAAGCAGATGAGCTGATGCCGGACCCCAACCAACCCGTGGCTGATCAGCTTCCACCACCGTTACCACCACAGCCTGTAGAAGAACATGCTGTGAGTGGTATGGCTCTGGCGGCTCCACCAGTTTATCTGCCATCCGGTGTTCCAGCCGCTGTGGTCCCCTGTAGCTCTGGCCATGATATAGACCAGTCCAACAGTGGCCCTGGTCCTGTTCCCTCCTGCACTGCCCCAGCTCGTTTTCAGTTTTCTTCAACGCAAGGTCCATTTTCATGTTCCTCTGTCCCTGCTCCAGCTCCCTGCCATTATGTCCCTGCCCCACTTAGGTCCAGCTGTGGCCGAGCTGATCCATCATCAGCATTTTGGCGTGATTATGGGGCCTCCTACAGCTTAAACACAGGTGCCTTTACCCCCAGCTTCCCACCTTTACACAGATATGGCTCGAGTGTTGTTGCTCCCTGGGAAGGGGTGGTTGGTGCATCCAATGCAGACCCTAACACAGTACAGTGGGCGGCTGCCTTTGCACACAGTCTCATTGGATATCTAACACACATTCCACATGAGCGTAGACTCAGTGCAAGGGCAGCCGTCCAAATTGTACTTGATGCCAATGTGCCCCCCAACTCCCCCACACGGGTCTTAAATATGCTGGAGAGTTGGCAGCGTTCAGAACAGAACTTATTGTCAAGGTCACACCGCCAGCAGCCAGGCCAACCAGGACCCCTGCTGGCTCACCGAGTATTGTTGGACCCCCTCTTGCACATACCTTGTGGCGACCCTATGAGCCTTTACCGGTGAATGTGCCTAATGTTGGGTCAAGAGGTTTGGCAGAATATGACAGGCCGTTGGCTGAGGACATCAACCAGGCGCTCAACGTCATCAACATGCCTATCCATGAGGGTGACGGAGATGTGATTGTGGAAGACAAAGGTGGCCGAAGTTACCATGTCCTCTAATGTAATGGACCTATTGAAGTTTTTATCAATAATAATTTTGTTTTTGGGTGTTTTGTAGACTTAGATTTTTCTCTTTTGAGATATTTAACATTCTTTTTATGTTAGTTTTTAGTTAGCAATTTGGTATCTTAACCCCCTTTCGGCGTGTTTCTTTTTTTTATGTTATGTTACTAAATGTGGCTTTTGGATGGCTTTAAAAAAAAAAAGGTGGAAAGAATAACACACAGAGAAAACATACTTAGAAAGCCAACAGGCATTAAAGTCTACCTCCTAATAAAAATATTTGTTTTGACAGCCACATATCAGTTGTATGTGTCATGTGTAATACACTCATTCCATGATTTTGGAAATCTCACACACTTTCCACACGAACACTTAGTCAAGAATGTCAGGTCAGTTTATGGGATACACCTAAGGTGGGATTTGGCCTGGGGTTTACATTTCCATTAATAATTGAAGCTGATTATCACATTCTTGTGGGCTTTTTGTTAAACATGTGTCCCGTCTACAGGTACAATGCAGTTTGTGAAGTTTTATCGGCGCTGAAATCCATTTGCAACGTCGTAACATAAATTATCGTTCGATTCATGAAGGACCATCGCCTTCAATTGTTCACTCTCTTCGGCGTACGTTTGTCTCTAAAACATTGCAACGGTGCATCGGATGTATGTATTGTAAAAATTAAGCAGGCCACAGAGCACATGTCCAACTGTACCTAGCACTTGAAGCAAAGGGCATGCAATGGTCAATGATGAATTATAGGCTTGTTGCCTCAATAAATTAGCTTAAAGGGCTTTATAAACTCCTTTTAGAATTAGAGGAGGGCGTGTGGCCCATACTATATTCTTGCTTGTCCTGAGAGCATAGTACAAGCAACGTCCACGATGCAGGCTTAGGCTTGTTGCCTCATAAAATTAGCTCAAAGGGCTTTATAAACTCTTTTTAGAATTTGAGGAGGGCGTGTGGCCCATACTATATTCTTGCTTGTCCTGAGAGCATAGTACAAGCAACGTCCACGATGCAGGCTTAGGCTTGTTGCCTCATAAAATTAGCTCAAAGGGCTTTATAAACTCTTTTTAGAATTAGAGGAGGGCGTGTGGCCCATACTATATTCTTGCTTGTCCTGAGAGCATAGTACAAGCAACCTCCACGATGCAGGCTTAGGCTTGTTGCCTCCAAAAATTAGCTCAAGGGGCTTGATCAACTCTTTTTAGAATTAGAGGAGGGCGTGTGGCCCATACTATATTCTTGCTTGTCCTGAGAGCATAGTACAAGCAACGTCCACGATGCAGGCTTAGGCTTGTTGCCTCATAAAATTAGCTCAAAGGGCTTTATAAACTCTTTTTAGAATTAGAGGAGGGCGTGTGGCCCATACTATATTCTTGCTTGTCCTGAGAGCATAGTACAAGCAACCTCCACGATGCAGGCTTAGGCTTGTTGCCTCATAAAATTAGCTCAAAGGGCTTTATAAACTCTTTTTAGAATTTGAGGAGGGCGTGTGGCCCATACTATATTCTTGCTTGTCCTGAGAGCATAGTACAAGCAACGTCCACGATGCAGGCTTAGGCTTGTTGCCTCATAAAATTAGCTCAAAGGGCTTTATAAACTCTTTTTAGAATTAGAGGAGGGCGTGTGGCCCATACTATATTCTTGCTTGTCCTGAGAGCATAGTACAAGCAACCTCCACGATGCAGGCTTAGGCTTGTTGCCTCCAAAAATTAGCTCAAGGGGCTTGATCAACTCTTTTTAGATATAGAGGAGGGAGCGTGGCCCATAGTATAGTCTTGCTTGTCCTGAGAGCATAGGAGAAGCAACGTTTTCGATGCAGGCATAGGCGTGTTGCCTCAAAAAATTAGCCCAAGGGGCTTGATGAACTCTTTTTAGATATAGAGGAGGGAGCGTGGCCCATAGTATAGTCTTGCTTGTCTTGAGAGCATAGGAGAAGCAACGTATTCGATGCAGGCATAGGCTTGTTGCCTCAAAAAATTAGCCCAAGGGGCTTGATCAACTCTTTTTAGATATAGAGGGAGCGTGCGTGGCCCATAGTATAGTCTTGCTTGTCCTGAGAGCATAGGAGAAGCAACGTCTTCGATGCAGGAATAGGCTTGTTGCCTCAAAAAATTAGCCCAAGGGGCTTGATCAACTCTTTTTAGATATAGAGGGAGCGTGCGTGGCCCATAGTATAGTCTTGCTTGTCCTGAGAGCATAGGAGAAGCAACGTCTTCGATGCAGGAATAGGCATGTTGCCTCAAAAAATTAGCCCAAGGGGCTTGATCAACTCTTTTTAGGTATAGAGGGAGCGTGGCCCATAGTATAGTCTTGCTTGTCCTGAGAGCATAGGAGAAGCAACGTCTTCGATGCAGGAATAGGCATGTTGCCTCAAAAAATTAGCCCAAGGGGCTTGATCAACTCTTTTTAGGTATAGAGGGAGCGTGGCCCATAGTATAGTCTTGCTTGTCCTGAGAGCATAGGAGAAGCAACGTCTTCGATGCAGGCATAGGCTTGTTGCCTCAAAAAATTAGCCCAAGGGGCTTGATCAACTATTTTTAGATATAGAGGAGGGACCGTGGCCCATAGTATAGTCTTGCTTATCCTGAGAGCATAGGAGAAGCAACGTCTTCGATGCAGGTATAGGCATGTTGCCTCAAAAAATTAGCCCAAGGGGCTGCATTGTTTTTTAAAAAAAACATAAAAATTAGAAATGCTCACAAGCGGATGCACTTGTAAAGTAAAAAGATGTTTACTGATTGCGTATTTTTTTTATCATGCCGCAAATGTTTCAGGAACATGACTTATCACATCGTCTCAGCTGAGGGAGATGCCGATACTTCCTGTCTTAAAAGGGCATAAAGTTACAAGCGCAATATTCCAATCCTATTAATTAAGATTAGGTTACACTACAATTGGGTACTGTCGTCTGGGGGACTTACGAACTCCGATGATATCCAGTCCTTGTTGAACTTTATGAGCGTCAGCCTGTCGGCATTTTCAGTAGTAAGCCGTGACCTTCTATCAGTGACTATACCCCAGCGGCACTGAAAACACGCTCTGATGTCACACTAGCAGCTGGGCAGGCCAGCACCTCCAAGGCATACAGAGCGAGCTCTGTCCAAGTGTTAAGCTTGGAAACCCAGTAATTAAAGGGTACTGAAGGGTCGGTTAGGAAGCAGGTACTGTCACTGACATACTCATTCACCATGTTGGAAAATTGTTGTCTCCTATTCAAGGTGACCGCAGGCACTATCCGTTGTTGATTGGAAGGTCTGTTGAACATCGCCCAGTTGGTGGACATCTTACCCCCACCTCTTCTTGACATTGTTGACGTTTGTGTCCCAACCAAAGGCTGCTGTTGGAAAGAGCTGATTCTTCGGGGTACAGCGGAGTCAGACGGTGATATGGACATCAAATTGTCAACAACAACAGTCTTGAAAAATTCCGTCGTTAAGCCCCTGGTTGACTGCAACAGCAGCGACGGAAATTTATCTTTGTATCTAGGGTCAAAAAGGTTGACAACCAATAGAGGTTGCTGGCATATATGTGAATGACGCGTGGATCTTGGGAGAGACATTGACACATTACGTCAGCCATATGCGCTAAGCTGCAAAGACTCATCTCCTCGGTTGCAACAGAATGAGGATCACTACGCATCATGGCCTCTACATCGGTCTCCGCCTCCTCCTCTTCAGCCCACCCATGCTGTACCGACATAAACGTAGGGTTTGGAGTACCATCTGGGTTCACATCAGTACCACAGAAAAATGAATCTTCTTCATCATCACCCTCCTCACCTTCTTCTTCCAGAGCCAATGTAGCCTGCTGGTGTTGGCTTGGCTGGCTAGGATCAGCGATGTTAAATTCTGGCTCCATAGCCATCCGCTGGGCCCTCAAAGCTTCTGTTTTAAGATTCAGGAGCGACTCCTTAAGCAAACAGAGCAGGGGGATGGTGAGACTGATAATGGACTGATCATCGCTGACAAGTTTTGTGCAGTATTCAAAGTTGTCCAGCAACTCGCAAAGATCAGCGATCCAGACCCACTCTAAAGTAGTTATGTGTCTGGTCTGACTTCCGTGGTGACGGGCATGTTGCAGCTGATATTCAGCTATTGCCCTCTGCTGCTCATTAAACCTTGCCAACATATGGAATGTTGAGTTCCATCTCGTGGGCATGTCACAAATTAGCCGGTGTTTAGGCAAATTAAATTTGTTTTGAAGGGCTGAAAGACTGGCAACTGCTGTGGACGAATGTCTAAAATGGGCGCAAATTCGCCTCACCTTCTCGAGTAGGTCAGATAACTCGGGGTATATTTTAAGGAATTTGTTAACTATTAAGTTCAGAACGTGAGCCAGGCAAGGGACGTGAACAAGGTTACCGTGCTTCAGTGCCGCCACAAGGTTTCGTCCATTATCGCTCACAACAAGACCTGGTTGTAGTTGCAGTGGGGCCAGCCACTCATCAGTCTGTTGCTTAAGACCCTTCCATAGCTCAGTTGCAGTGTGAGGTGTGTCACCTAGACAGATAAGCTTCAGAAGAGCCTGTTGTCGCCTTGCTGAAGCACTACTGCAAAGCTCCCAACTTGGACGTGAGGGTGCGGGCAGCTGAGCAGTGGACAAGGAAGTTGCAGAAGCAGATTGCGCACTGGACATATATGATGAGGCAGCCACCCTGAATGATGTTGTGCCTGCTATTCGTGGAGTTGGCAGTATTTCAGATGCTCGACTTTGCGAAGTTGGGACACTGTCCACCAGGTTGATCCAGTGAGCCGTTACTGAGATGTATCTGCCCTGTCCACAAGTACTTGTCCACGTGTCCGTTGTTAGGTGGACTTTGGCAGTTACCGCATTAGTTAGTGCACGCTTTAAGTTGGTGACAACGTGCTGGTGTAACGCGGGGACGGCACTACGTGAGAAAAAGTGGCGGCTGGGTACAGTGTATCGTGGTGCCGCCACAGCCAACAACTCCCGAAAAGACTCTGTACCTACCAGCCTAAACGGCAGCATTTCCACAGCTAACAACTTTGCAATTTTAGCAGTCATTTTTTGTGAAAATGGGTGTGTGGATAGGTACTTCTTTTGCCTTTCATACAGCTGTGGCACAGACAACTGGACGTTTGTCGCGCACACACCTGTGGCTTCACTACTCAGAAGTCTCTCTTGTAGCGCAGCTTCGGAGGAGTACGTTTCAGCCGGAGCTGATGCCTGAACACTAGCTGGTGAAGGATGGATCTGAGGTGGCCTGGAAGTGTTGGGATCAGAAGGCACTGATTCTGAACCCTGATGGGCCGACCACTGAATTGGGTGCTTCAGAGACATATGCTTACGCATGCTGCTGGTGCTCAGGTTTTTTTTTCCCAGGCCTCTGCTTAGCCTTGCATGGCATATATTGCAGATCACCACATTTGGTACAGATGGGGCATCCTTAAAAAAATGCCACACAATGGCTTTTCGGCCTTTAGGTAGAATTGGAGGCAAAGGAGGGTGACTCTGTACCACACCAACTGTTGACACAGTTTGGGCAACTGTGTTTACAGTTTGTGCAACAGTTGGTACACTTTGTGCAACAGTTGACACAATTTGGCCAACTGTTCTCACTGTTTGTGTTCTGGAGAAAGGAGTAAGCCTGGGTGCTTTTGGCGGTGGTGCATAGCCACTTTCCTCCTCCTGGCTGCTCTGTTGGCTATGCATGCCAAGAGTCCAGGTAGGATCTGTGGTCTCATCATCCACCCCTTCCTCCTCAAAGTCTACGGGATAATGTGACTGAGCAGGCTGGCCAGATGAGATGTGTGTCTCATCATCGTCATCATCATCCACCTCCTGAGATGCTGTATGGGTTTGGTGAAAGTGGCTTTCTTGAGCACGAGGTGCTTCCAAACTTTGGCCATGAATAGACATTACGTCTTCTTCAAGTATCTCGTCAGGCACTGATAAAGAAAGGCCAGATGGAATCGAGTGCTGATACGAACCAAATAAATCATCGGAGTGACCAAGGTCGCACTCCAAGTTTTCCTCTGGCTGCCGAAGGCTTGAGGAAATAGGAAGCCTTTGAGGATTGGATGGCCCTGCGTTGTCTGTAGCGACACTAGACTGTGTTGGCACGGACGATTGTGTACTCAAAGAACCAGTGGTGGAGGTGTTATCAGCCATCCAAGTTGTTATCTGGTCATGCTCTTCCGGCCTCAAGACACGTTTTTGTTGAGTACTGATAATTTTAGACGGGAGAAAGAGAGATCTGTCAATCCTCGTCTGTCTACCTGTACCAGTGCCTTCTTGGGCACGACTGCTACGGCCACGACCTCGTCCGCGTCCCTTTGCCACATCTTTTGCGGAAATTGTGGTTTTTGTGACATTTTTGAAAAACGCTCAGCCACCGAGATGGAGTTTGGTGTTGCTGTAGGCGTCACTTACTGGCGGGTTAAGTGTGTGCTAACACTTGACAGTGAAGCAGCACACTAGTCCCTGAAAAAATTATTAAGTGCGCACAGCCACCGAGATGGAGTTTGGTGTTGCTGCGGGCGTCACTTAATGGCGGGTTAAGTGTGTGCTAACACTTGACAGTGAAGCAGCACACTAGTCCCTGAAAAAATTATTAAGTGCGCACAGCCACCGAGATGGAGTTTGGTGTTGCTGCGGGCGTCACTTAATGGCGGGTTAAGTGTGTGCTAACACTTGACAGTGAAGCACTACACTATTCCCTGAAAAAATTAGAAAGTGCGCACAGCCACCGAGATGGAGTTTGGTGTTGCTGCAGGCGTCACTTACTGGCGGGTTAAGTGTGTGCTAACACTTGACAGTGAAGCACTACACTATTCCCTGAAAAAATTAGAAAGTGCGCACAGCCACCGAGATGAAGTTTGGTGTTGCTGCAGGCGTCACTTACTGGCGGGTTAAGTGTGTGCTAACACTTGACAGTGAAGCACTACACTATTCCCTGAAAAAATTAGAAAGTGCGCACAGCCACCGAGATGGAGTTTGGTGTTGCTGCAGGCGTCACTTACTGGCGGGTTAAGTGTGTGCTAACACTTGACAGTGAAGCACTACACTATTCCCTGAAAAAATTAGAAAGTGCGCACAGCCACCGAGATGGAGTTTGGTGTTGCTGCAGGCGTCACTTACTGGCGGGTTAAGTGTGTGCTAACACTTGACAGTGAAGCACTACACTATTCCCTGAAAAAATTAGAAAGTGCGCACAGCCACCGAGATGGAGTTTGGTGTTGCTGTAGGCGTCACTTACTGGCGGGTTAAGTGTGTGCTAACACTTGACAGTGAAGCACTACACTATTCCCTGAAAAAATTAGAAAGTGCGCACAGCCACCGAGATGGAGTTTGGTGTTGCTGCAGGCGTCACTTACTGGCGGGTTAAGTGTGTGCTAACACTTGACAGTGAAGCACTACACTATTCCCTGAAAAAATTAGAAAGTGCGCACAGCCACCGAGATGGAGTTTGGTGTTGCTGCAGGCGTCACTTACTGGCGGGTTAAGTGTGTGCTAACACTTGACAGTGAAGCACTACACTATTCCCTGAAAAAATTAGAAAGTGCGCACAGCCACCGAGATGGAGTTTGGTGTTGCTGTAGGCGTCACTTACTGGCGGGTTAAGTGTGTGCTAACACTTGACAGTGAAGCACTACACTATTCCCTGAAAAAATTAGAAAGTGCGCACAGCCACCGAGATGGAGTTTGGTGTTGCTGCAGGCGTCACTTACTGGCGGGTTAAGTGTGTGCTAACACTTGACAGTGAAGCACTACACTATTCCCTGAAAAAATTAGAAAGTGCGCACAGCCACCGAGATGAAGTTTGGTGTTGCTGCAGGCGTCACTTACTGGCGGGTTAAGTGTGTGCTAACACTTGACAGTGAAGCACTACACTATTCCCTGAAAAAATTAGAAAGTGCGCACAGCCACCGAGATGGAGTTTGGTGTTGCTGCAGGCGTCACTTACTGGCGGGTTAAGTGTGTGCTAACACTTGGCAGTGAAGCAGCACACTATTCCCTGAAAAAAATTATTAAGTGCGCACAATTAGTCGCAGAAGTAGGTGGCGTACGTGCTATTTGCAGCTAGGAGAGCAGCAACGCACTGTTCTGCCACAGACAAAATAACGCTGAAGGGGTTTTTAGGACCCAAAATCTATCAGCTGGCAAAAAATTGTAAATAGTACCTCAGCTAAGCCTCTCACTTCAGCTATTAGAACAGCTGAGTGAGTAAGCGAAGCTATGAGGTCGCTCCTGTGAACACTGTAAAGGCTGCAGCTCCCTGCTTCCCTGCCTGCCTACAGTGTCACTGTACACAGTACTCCTCTGTCCTCCTGCTAGCTCTCACAAGAGCTGTTTGGGGTTAATATAAGGAATCTTGAAGTTCCCTACACTCACTGACAATCCCTATGATCTGCTCCAGAATCTACCTCACCCTGTTCTAGCTCAGATCTTCAGAGAAATGTGCTCAAAATGGCGGTGGCAAGGCTTATATACAGCCTTGCCTGTCATCGATGACATAGCCATCACGATGGACAGAAGCCAATCATAGTAATGCCACAAGAAGAGGGCTGTGGCATTACTGAATAAGATTGGCTAACATCCTTGTCCATCTTCACAAGTTTGTCTGACCTAACACGCTAGGCTGTCTCGGAAGATTTGTCGGAACATAACAGATTCTGTATTCGCGAGTCCCGAATACAGAATACAGGACTCGGATTCGTAGACTCGCTAGGATTCGCTAGGAGTCGCTACGACTCGCTCGGAATCGCTACTTACAGCGGGTATCCGTGAAGCGGTGCCATTCTCTAAACGATTTGGGGGAGATTCAACCTACATAGCGATGTGATATAGCGAGTCTCGCTAGTAAAACTAGGATTCCCATTTACTTGCATTGGACTCGCTACTTTGCGAGTCCTCGCTGGGAAACTCGCCGAGTAGCGAGTCCTGCGAGTCCCTTACTACTCGCCGAGTAACGAGTCCTAGCGAGTAGATTCGCCCATCACTATGTCTGACCAGTCCACCTGCTGGGCTTTAATCTCGAATCTCAGTGTCCAGCTAAAAACCAACTCTTGTCTGCATTCATTTACCATTTGTGTGCGCCAGGAGTGGGTTTTAGCAGAAATTATGATACACCAAAACACTCTGTATTCTCGTCAGTGTTTGTGTCTGACCAGTCCACCTGCTGGGCTTTAATCTCTAATCTCAGTGTCCAGCAAAAAACCAACTCTTGTCTGCATTCATTTGCCATTTGTGTGTGCCAGAAGTGGGTTGTAGCGTAAATTAGGATACGCCAAAACATTCGGTATTCTCGTCAGCGTTTGTGTCTGACCAGTCCACCTGCTGGGCTTTAATCTGTAATCTCAGTGTCTAGCTAAAAAACAACTTTTGTCTGCATTCATTTAGCTCTCTATAGGCAGGAGTGGGTTGTAGCGTAAATAAGGATACACCAAAACACTCTGTATTCTCGTCAGGGTTTGTGTATGACCAGTCCACCTGCTGGGCTTTAATCTCTAATCTCAGTGTCCAGCTAAACACCAACTCTTGTCTGCATTCATTTAGCTCTCTATAGGCAGGAGTGGGTTGTAGCGTAAATTAGGATACCCCAAAACACTCGGTATCCTCGTCAGCGTTTGTGTCTGACCAGTCCACCTGCTGGGCTTTAATCTCGAATCTCAGTGTCCACCTAAAAACAACTCTTGTCTGCATTCATTTACCATTTGTGTGTGCCAGGAGTGGGTTTTAGCGGAAATTAGGATACGCCAAAACACTCGGTATTCTCGTCAGCGTTTGTGTCTGACCAGTCCACCTGCTGGGCTTTAATCTCGAATTTCAGTGTCCTGCTAAAAACCAACTCTTGTCTGCATTCATTTACCAATTGTGTGCGCCAGGAGTGGGTTTTAGTGGAAATTAGGATACGCCAAAACACTGTGTATTCTCGTCAGCGTTTGTGTCTGACCAATCCACCTACTGGGCTTTAATCTCTAATCTCAGTGTCCAGCTAAAAAACAACTCTTGTCTGCATTCATTTAGCATCTTAGTGCAGCAGGAGTAGGTTGTAGCGTAAATTAGGATACACCAAAACACTCGGTATTCTCGTCAGAATTTGTGTCTGACCAGTCCACCTGCTGGGCTTTAATCTTGTTGGTTGTGGCATTACAGTGATTGGCTGGCCGCACAGCATCATCAGGTCTTTATAAGACCTGACCGTGCTGTGCTTCACACTCTGCTCCACAGGCAGTCAGTGTAGGGAGAGGTGCTGCAGATTGAGGGAGAGATTTGTGGCCTTTCAGCTAGTGTAAGCGCAGGGCTGACAATTTAATTACCACAACAGTCCTTCTGAGGACTAATAGAGCTGTATACAGGCAGGCAGGGAGGCAGGATATATAGCAAATTTCGTTGTGCCAGTATACCAGCCTGCATCACATCAGGGGCTGGTGTACAGGCTGGAAATCTCATACATCCCAAAACAGTGCTTTTAGGGATTAATTTAGCTCTCTATATGCAGGAGTAGGTTGTAGCGTAAATTAGGATACGCCAAAACATTCGGTATTCTCGTCAGTGTTTGTGTCTGACCAGTCCACCTGCTGGGCTTTAATCTCTAATCTCAGTGTCCAGCTAAAAACCAACTCTTGTCTGCATTCATTTACCATTTGTGTGCGCCAGGAGTGGGTTTTAGCAGAAATTATGATACACCAAAACACTCTGTATTCTCGTCAGTGTTTGTGTCTGACCAGTCCACCTGCTGGGCTTTAATCTCTAATCTCAGTGTCCAGCTAAAAACCAACTCTTGTCTGCATTCATTTGCCATTTGTGTGTGCCAGAAGTGGGTTGAAGCGTAAATTAGGATACGCCAAAACATTCGGTATTCTCGTCAGCGTTTGTGTCTGACCAGTCCACCTGCTGGGCTTTAATCTGTAATCTCAGTGTCTAGCTAAAAACCAACTTTTGTCTGCATTCATTTAGCTCTCTATAGGCAGGAGTGGGTTGTAGCGTAAATAAGGATACACCAAAACACTCTGTATTCTCGTCAGGGTTTGTGTCTGACCAGTCCACCTGCTCGGCTTCAATCTCTAATCTCAGTGTCCAGCTAAACACCAACTCTTGTCTGCATTCATTTAGCTCTCTATAGGCAGGAGTGGGTTGTAGCGTAAATTAGGATACCCCAAAACACTCGGTATCCTCGTCAGCGTTTGTGTCTGACCAGTCCACCTGCTGGGCTTTAATCTCGAATCTCAGTGTCCACCTAAAAACCAACTCTTGTCTTCATTCATTTACCATTTGTGTGTGCCAGGAGTGGGTTTTAGCGGAAATTAGGATACGCCAAAACACTCGGTATTCTCGTCAGCGTTTGTGTCTGACCAGTCCACCTGCTGGGCTTTAATCTCTAATCTCAGTGTCCAGCTAACAACCAACTCTTGTCTGCATTCATTTAGCTTTCTATAGGCAGGAGTGGGTTGTAGCGTAAGTTAGGATACCCCAAAACACTCGGTATTCTCGTCAGCGTTTGTGTCTGACCAGTCCACCTGCTGGGCTTTAATCTCTAATCTCAGTGTCCAGCTAAAAGCCAACTGTTGTCTGCATTCATTTAGCATCTTAGTGCGGCAGGAGTAGGTTGTAGCTGAAATTAGGATACGCCAAAACACTCGGTATTCTCGTCAGCGTTTGTGTCTGACCAGTCCACCTGCTGGGCTCTAATCTCAAATCTCAGTGTCCAGCTAAAAACCAACTCTTGTCTGCATTCATTTACCATTTGTGTAAATTAGGATACGCCAAAACACTCGGTATTCTCGTCAGCGTTTGTGTCTGACCAGTCCACCTGCTGGTCTTTGATCTCGAATCTCAGTGTCCAGCTAAAATCCAACTCTTGTCTGCATTCATTTACCATTTGTGTGTGCCAGGAGTGGGTTGTAGCATAAATTAGGATACGCCAAAACATTCGGTATTCTCATCAGTGTTTGTGTCTGACCAGTCCACCTGCTGGGCTTTAATCTCTAATCTCAGTGTCCAGCTAAACACCAACTCTTGTCTGCATTCATTTAGATCTCTATAGGCAGGAGTGGGTTGTAGCGTAAGTTAGGATACCCCAAAACACTCGGTATTCTCGTCAGCGTTTGTGTCTGACCAGTCCACCTGTTGGGCTTTAATCTGTAATCTCAGTGTCAAGCTAAAAACCAACTCTTGTCTGTATTTATTTACCATTTGTGTGCGCCAGGAGTGGGTTTTAGCGGAAATTAGGATACGCCAAAACACTTGGTATTCTCGTCAGCGTTTGTGTCTGACCAGTCCACCTGCTGGGCTTTAATCTCTAATCTCAGTGTCCAGCTATAAACCAACTCTTGTCTGCATTCATTTAGCTTTCTATAGGCAGGAGTGGGTTGTAGCGTAAATTAGGATACGCCAAAACACTTTGTATTCTCGTCAGCGTTTGTGTCTGACCAGTCCACCTGCTGGGCTTTAATCTCTAATCTCAGTGTCCAGCTAAAAACCAACTCTTGTCTGCATTCATTTACCATTTGTGTGCGCCAGGAGTGGGTTTTAGCAGAAATTAGGATACGCAAAACACCCTGTATTCTCGTCAGCGTTTGTGTCTGACCAGTCCACCTGCAGGGCTTTAATCTCTAATCTCAGTATCCAGCTAAAAGCCAACTGTTGTCTGCATTCATTTAGCATCTTAGTGCGGCAGGAGTAGGTTTTAGCTGAAATTAGGATACGCCAAAACACTGTGTATTCTCGTCAGCGTTTGTGTCTGACCAGTCCACCTGCTGGGCTTTAATCTCTAGTCTCAGTGTCCAGCTAAAAAGCAACTCTTGTCTGCATTCATTTACCATTTGTGTAAATTAGGATACGCCAAAACACTCGGTATTCTCGTCAGCGTTTGTGTCTGACCAGTCCACCTGCTGGGCTTTAATCTCGAATCTCAGTGTCCTGCTAAAAACCAACTCTTGTCTGCATTCATTTACCATTTGTGTGCGCCAGGAGTGGGTTTTAGTGGAAATTAGGATACGCCAAAACACTGTGTATTCTCGTCAGCGTTTGTGTCTGACCAGTCCACCTACTGGGCTTTAATCTCTAATCTCAGTGTCCAGCTAAAAAACAACTCTTGTCTGCATTCATTTAGCATCTTAGTGCAGCAGGAGTAGGTTGTAGCGTAAATTAGGATACACCAAAACACTCGGTATTCTCGTCAGAATTTGTGTCTGACCAGTCCACCTGCTGGGCTTTAATCTTGTTGGTTGTGGCATTACAGTGATTGGCTGGCCGCACAGCGTCATCAGGTCTTTATAAGACCTGACCGTGCTGTGCTTGTCACTCTGCTCCACAGGCAGTCAGTGTAGGTGCTGCAGATTGAGGGAGAGATTTGTGGCCTTTCAGCTAGTGTAAGCGCAGGGCTGACAATTTAATTACCACAACAGTCCTTCTGAGGACTAATAGAGCTGTATACAGGCAGGCAGGGAGGCAGGATATATAGCAAATTTCGTTGTGCCAGTATACCAGCCTGCATCACATCTGGGGCTGGTGTACAGGCTGGAAATCTCATACATCCCAAAACAGTGCTTTTAGGGATTAATTTAGCTCTCTATATGCAGGAGTAGGTTGTAGCGTAAATTAGGATACACCAAAACATTCGGTATTCTCGTCAGTGTTTGTGTCTGACCAGTCCACCTGCTGGGCTTTAATCTCTAATCTCAGTGTCCAGCTAAAAACCAATTCTTGTCTGCATTTATTTACCATTTGTATGTGCCAGGAGTGTTTTTTAGCGTAAATTAGGATACGCCAAAACACTCTGTATTCTCATCAGCATTTGTGTCTGACCAGTCCACCTGCTGGACTTTATTCTGTAATCTCAGTGTCCAGCTAAAAACCAACTCTTGTCTGCATTCATTTAGCTCTCTATAGGCAGGAGTGGGTTGTAGCTTAAATTAGGATACGCCAAAACACTCTGTATTCTCGTCAGCGTTTGTGTCTGACCTGTCCACCTGCTGGGCTTTAATCTGTAATCTCAGTGTCTAGCTAAAAACCAACTCTTGTCTGCATTCATTTAGCTCTCTATAGGCAGGAGTGGGTTGTAGCGTAAATTAGGATACACCAAAACACTCTGTATTCTCGTCAGCGTTTGTGTCTGACCAGTCCACCTGCTGGGCTTTAGTCTCTAATCTCAGTGTCCAGCTAAAAACCAACTTGTCTGCATTCATTTACCATTTGTGTGCGCCAGGAGTGGGTTTTAGCGGAAATTAGGATACGCCAAACACCCTGTATTCTCGTCAGCGTTTGTGTCTGACCAGTCCACTTGCAGGGCTTTAATCTCTAATCTCAGTATCCAGCTAAAAGCCAACTGTTGTCTGTATTCATTTAGCATCTTAGTGCGGCAGGAGTAGGTTTTAGCTGAAATTATTATACGCCAAAACACTCGGTATTCTCGTCAGCGTTTGTGTCTGACCAGTCCACCTGCTGGGCTTTAATCTCTAATCTCAGTGTCCAGCTAAAAACCAACTCCTGTCTGCATTCATTTACCATTTGTGTAAATTAGGATACGCCAAAACACTCGGTATTCTCGTCAGCGTTTGTGTCTGACCAGTCCACCTACTGGCTTTAATGTCTAATCTCAGTGTCCAGCTAAAAACCAACTCTTGTCTGCATTCATTTAGTATCTTAGTGCAGCAGGAGTAGGTTGTAGCGTAAATTAGGATACACCAAAACACTCGGTATTCTCGTCAGCATTTGTGTCTGACGAGTCCACCTGCTGGGCTTTAATCTCTAATCTCAGTGTCCAGCTAAACAACAACTCTTGTCTGCATTCATTTAGCTCTCTATAGGCAGGAGTGGGTTGTAGCGTAAATTAGGATACGCCAAAACACTCCGTTTTCTCATCATCGTTTGTGTCTGAGCGTTCTAGCTGCTTTAATTTAATCTCCAATCTTAGTATCCAGCTAAAAAATAACTTGTCCGCTTTCATTTACCATTTTTTGAGGCAGGAGAGGGGTTGTAGCTCCAATTTGTATACGCCAAAACACTCTGTATACCCATCTCAGCGTTTGTGACTGACCGGTATACCTGCTGTAATTTAATCTCTAATCTCTCATCTCAGTGTACAGCTAAAAACCAACTCTTGTCGCCTTCATTTACGATTTTTTGAGGCAGGAGTGGGTTGTACCTGAAATTTCTATACGCCCAAACACTCAGTATAGCAGTCTCAGCGTTTGTGACTGACTAGTATACCCACTGTAATTTAATCTCTAATCTCAGTATCCATCTTAAAAACAATTTATCCACCTTCATTTACCATATTTTGAGGCAGGGGGGGTTGTAGCTCCAATTTGTATACGCCAAAAGACTTTGTATACCCATCTCAGCGTTTGTGACTGACTGGTATTGCTGCTGTAATTTAATCTCTAATCTCAGTATCTAGTTCAAAAACAACTGGTCAGCATTTTCAGTTGACAGGCGGGTGCGTTTATCAGTAATGATTCACCTGCGTCAATAAAAACACGCTCTCACAAAACGCTAGCGGCAGGGCAGGCCAAGACTTCCAAGACATAGAGGGACAATCCCTGCCACGTGTCCAGCTTGGATACCCAATAATTATAAAGCACAGAGGAATCTAGGAGCATTTTCGTACGATCGGCAAGGTACTCCTTCAGCATCTTTACAAACTTTGCAGTCCTTGTGACAGTACCCCGCACCTGACGGCCTGTGCTATGAAAGGGGCTGAGAAAACTCTCCCAGATCTTTGAGAGTGTTCCCCTGCCTCTGCTGGATTGGATTTGTGCCTCTCTCGGCCGGATATCTTGGTTGTCCACCAAACCGTGACCTCTGCCGCAAGCGTTTTCAGAAGGGAATTTTTTGACTAATTCCGCAACTAGGGCCTTCTGGTACTGCAGCATTTTTGTAGATCACTCTGCCTCGGGAATAAGAGAAATAAAGTTCTCCTTGTAGCGTGGGTCTAAAAGTGTCACCAACCAGTAATGAGTGTCCGGCAAGATGTTGATAACGTGAGGGTCACAAGACAGGCAGCATCACATAAAGTCAGCCATGTGCACCAGACTGTTAACACGCAAGACTTTAGGTCCTCACCAACAGGATGACTGACCATGCTGTCTTCATCATCCTCCTCCTTCTCCTCCTCTCCCCTGTCCTCTGGCCATCCACGCTAAACCGACGGTATGACGGTTGTGCATGTATTACCGTCAATTCCGCATGAAAGTAGCTCCATTTCTTTATCCTCCTCCTCGTCATAGTCCTCCAATGCACGTTGGGATGAGATGAGGCTAAGCTGTGTGTAATCACCCCATATGGTTCATTGCTCCAACTCATCGTACTCCACCTGCAATGCATTGTCTTTGATTTTGAGCAGACAGCGTTTTAGAAGACAGAGAAGCGGGATGGTGACGCTAATGATGGCGTTATTGTGCTGTTTCAATCTTGTTTTTATAGTTTAATCTGTTATATTGATGCTTGTCTCTGCTGCCACCTGCTGGCCAGACCTCTCAATTCTTTCTGCCTTTCCTTGTCCAGCCTATGGGGGTGTGGCTCCTGCACGTGCTGTTGTCTCTTCCTGTTTTGCCCAGTCTTTAGGAGACATCTTTACTGCAGAGAGTTCCATTCTCATAGAGCTGGAGAAGCAAAGTTTTTTGACCCACAAGTAGCGACTGCAGAGACAAGCTTCATGCAAGATTTCAATGCCATGTTTTGGATCATTCATCTATGGAATAAACCAGCATTGTTTTCATCCTAACGTGTGTACGCTTATCTGAGACGCTGCTCCGGGTCCTGTCTGCCCCTCTTACTGGAAGTACAAAGGTAAGAAGGAACTCTCATCCTAGTATACAACCAGCATGCCTTTATCGCCTTTAAGTGGGATCAGAACAGTCAAAAAACTATGCCTAAAAGCTCCTAATAGTCAAAAAACTATGCCTAAAAGCTCCTATCAGCTAGAAAACTGCCTTACAGCCCAACATCCAGCTATAGCCCTCCATGTGCCCTGTCCCTCTGTGCATTAATCTGCCCAGCAACAAGCCTTGTGTATCTGTCTGCCTGCAGCAGTGCACGTCTGGACAAGCTTGAGGGAAGCTCTCCCACCTGCACATCTTGTATTAGCTCTGCCTGTACTGTTATAAAGAACTGTTTTTATGCACCAGCGGTTTCCTTCTGGCCACATCGCCTCCATAAGCCTGCAGTACACTATACCTCATTACTGCACATCGGCGAACTGCGAACCCCAAGTTTCGTCAAAGCCACCTTGGGGATCCCATCCGGGAGTTCCCGCAGAGCCGCACAGCGATTTTCGGACCCCTATTCAAAAGTTGAGTTTTTTAAAGAGACAGTACACCTTTATTCAAAATGGCCGAAAAGGACCTCGGACAGGCTCCCACTGCTGAAACAGAGCAAATACAACCTGATACTGTCCACGATGAAGCCCAGGAGGCAGACCCCACGTCTCAAGCAGACCAAGTTACCCGACCAAAACGTTCTTACAAACCAACGGTAAAGGCAATTGAAAACTATCAGGCTATGAAAGATGAGCTAAGTGAACGCCTGGAAGAACAGTGGGAACGCGTCGCCTCTTACATGTCGAGACTTGAACCCTCGTCAGGCGACGCCGCAAGCTTACAATCTGTTATGGAACGGCTGAACGCGCCCATGAAGGATACAAGAGACTGTCAACAAGGTACATTACCCTTCTAAGAGACTTTAATTCTGATGAATCCCTTTCAGACCTCAGTAAGGCGCTAGAGACGGACGAAGGGAGAGATGCCAAGGTCCGACACGCCATAAACAAGGCCGAACACCGCATCTCTCACCTGCAAGAAACCAGATCACACCGATCGACCTCATCTAAGCGTTCCTCTCGGGCATCCAGGTCATCATCCTCAAGAAGTTCAACCATGAGCGACAGGATACTAGAGGCCCGCATAATAGCAGAGGAATCCAGGGTGAGACGTTCTTTCACTGAGAGAGAAGCGGAAGAAAAAAGGGCAGAAGCAAAGGCAGAAGCAAGGGCAGAGGAAAAAAGGGCAGAGGCAGAAGCAAGGGCAGAGGAAAAAAGGGCAGAAGCAGAAGCAGAGGCTAAAAGGGCAGAAGCAGAGGCTAAAAGGGCAGAAGCAGAAGCAAGGGCAGAAGCGTAGGCTCGAATACAGATCCTTCGGTCACAGATGGAAGAGGAGGTTGCGCTAGCTAAAGTAAGACTACTCGAGCAGGCATTGATCCAAGGTCTTGATCCAGCTAACTCGCCACCACTGGAAACGGATGATCCAGTCGATCGCACCAGAGACTATGTGCTAAACCGGGTACCTGTAGCGACCCCGGTTTACAGTACCGTCCAAGTCAACGACGCCAAAACCCCCAACATACTTCAAAAGGTGCCAGTACCCTCGAAGGCGCCCGAGCTAATTAACGACAGTCGCCGAGAGATACCCTCTCAAACACAGTCACCACCACAAGATGGCAACCCAGCGTTTCCTGGCCCACCTTCACAGCTCAAGCGGTATTCGTCAGATTCTTCAAGGGCTAAACCACAGCTCAACCCTGCAGCAGCATCATTCTACCCGGAGACAGCTCATCCATTCACGCCAGGCGGCCCATACACCCCAGGGGCATCACGAGTCGTCGTGGCAACAAGTGGTGAGAAGTCGGACATGTCCGAGTTTGCCAGGTTCATGGTGAGCAGAGAGCTAATCAGTACTAGTCTTGTGAATTTCGATGATCGTGCAGAGAACTACAGGGCCTGGAAAGCAACCTTCAAGGCAGCCATCGCCAATCTCAACCTAACCGAAGAACAGGAACTCGACCTCCTGATCAAGTGGTTGGGCCCAGGCTCTTCAAGCCGTATCAAGAGCCTCAGAACCGTCTATGTAGGACAAGCAGAAGCAGGTCTCGCCGCCGCATGGCAAAGGCTGGAACGCACCTTTGGCAGCGCGGAAGCAATAGAGAAAGCCCTATTCAAGAGACTGCAGGATTTCTCAAAGATCAACCTTAAAGAAGTCCACAAGCTCCAAGACCTAAGTGATCTGCTCATGGAGCTGGAGCTCGCCAAAAGAGACCCTCGTCTGTCCGGGCTGTGCTATCTGGATTCAGCCCACGGAGTAAATCCAATCGTGGTGAAGCTGCCATACAGTCTGCAGGAGAAATGGGCAACGTCAGTCTCAAGGTACAAAAGAGTGAACGACGTCACCTTTCCCCCATTTATCCACTTCTGCAGATTCATTGACGAGCAGGCCCAGATGAGGAATGACCCCAGCCTCGACTTCCTAGAATCCAACACTTCGGCAGCTGCAGCAACTCCAGCATCAAAGTATGAAAGTGCTATACAAAAACGCAGAGACACTAAGAGAGCTGTGAGTGTTAGAAAGACCGAACTACCATCACCTGCAACGCCCACAGACGAACAGAACACTGTCTCACCACGAGATAAGTCTTTCAATCGTGAATGTCCCATCCACAAAAAACCACACTCACTGACCAAGTGCAAGGGGTTTAGATCCAAAACCTTACAGGAGCGCAAGAAGATCCTCACTGAGCTTGGAATTTGCTTCAAATGCTGCGCATCACTTGAGCACATGGCCAAGGACTGTAAATCCACAGTCAAGTGTGGGGAGTGCCACAGCGAAAAGCACATTTCAGCCATGCATCCTACTCGGCTAGCTAGAGACACACCGGCTACAGTCGCCACCGCTCCCGCTCCAAGTTATGGCGGGGAGCCACAGAATCAGACTGACACCGCCACAACTGTTTCCTGCTCATGCTCAGAGGTATGTGGAGAGGGCCGAATGGAGAAATGTTGTGCCCGAATATGCCTCATCAAGGTTTATCCCGAGGGACGCCCAGAAAAGGCGATGAAGGTGTATGCCATCATAGACGACCAAAGCAACCGGTCCCTGGCAGGAACCAAATTCTTTGAAGCCTTCGGAATTAGTGGACCATCAGAACCCTACACCTTGAACACCTGCTCAGGCCGCATAGAGACTAACGGCAGAAGAGCCCGGGGATTCATTGCTTCTCCTATCAACGGGAAGACTGAAATACCTCTACCAACGCTCGTTGAATGTGACCAAATACCCAGCCACAGGAGTGAAATTCCTACCCCAGAAGCTGCACTTCATCAGCCACACCTGAAACACCTCGCGAGCGTTATCCCACCTATAGATAACAACGCGGACATTCTACTCCTGCTCGGCAGAGACAACCTGAGGGTACACAAGGTGCGACAACAGTGCAATGGACCCGACTATGCACCATACGCCCAGAGACTGGACTTGGGATGGGTAGTCATAGGAAATGTGTGTGTTGATCGATCAGAAATCGACTCCTTCAGGACCTACGTGCATGGAGATGGGCGCACAACCTGCCTAAGACCATGTCCTCATCACTATGAAGTGAAGGAGAAGCCCCCAGACTCAATACAGCTACTCGACGTCGCTTCTTCCCTGCGTTCCGACAACTTAGGAAGATCAGTCTTTCACACGACCAAGGACGACGATAAGGTAGCCTTGTCAGTGGAGGACAGAGAGTTCATCGAGATAATGGACCGTACGTTCTCTAAAAACGAAACCAACCACTGGGTCTCTCCACTACCCTTCCGATCCACCAGGGTAAGACTCCCAAACAACCGAGACCAAGCTCAGACCAGATTTAACTCTCTGCAGCGTTCAATGAACAACAAGCCTGAGATGAGGGAACATATCGTGGCCTTCATGGAAAAGATATTTCGCAATAACCACGCGGAACTCGCTCCATCCTTAAGGAAGAATGAAGAGTGCTGGTATCTGCCTTCATTTGGTGTATACCACCCACGGAAACCGAACCAAATCAGGGTTGTCTTTGACTCCAGCGCCAAACACGGAGGCGTATCCCTTAACGATGTTCTCCTCACCGGCCCCAACCTAACAAACAACTTAGTAGGAGTGTTGCTGAGGTTCAGAAAAGAACTTGTCGCCATCACTGCTGATATCGAACAGATGTTCCACTGTTTCCTAGTCAGGGAGGATCACCGGAATTTCCTCAGATTTCTGTGGTACAAGGACAATGACACCAATAAAGAGATGGTGGAATATCGAATGAGGGTCCACGTTTTCGGGAACAGCCCTTCACCCGCAGTAGCAACCTATGGTCTCCGAAGAACCGCGTCAGAGGGAGAGTCCGAGTATGGCACAGACGCGAGAGACTTTGTTGAAAAAGACTTTTACGTAGATGACGGGCTCAAATCACTACCCACCGAGGAAGCAGCCATTGATTTGCTCAAAAGGACCCAAAGTATGCTGGCCCAGGCAAAACTTAGGCTACACAAAATCGCTTCAAACAGCCCAGCCGTAATGAGAGCCTTTGACTCGGGCGACCACGCCCCTGGATTCAAGGACATTGACTTGGGGCTAGAGAGCCCACCCGTGCAGAGGAGCCTCGGCATTAGATGGGATCTCGCAGCCGACTCCTTCGGATTTCAAGTAAATTGCTCAGACAAACCGTTCACGAAACGTGGCGTCCTTTCCATAGTGAACAGCTTATTCGACCCGCTCGGATTCGTAGCGCCTATCACTATACAAGGCAAATCCTTGTTGAGACAATTCTCTGAAACCGTCAAGGATTGGGATACCCCACTCCCTTCTGACAAAGAGCAAAAATGGGAAGCTTGGAAACAGTCGTTGTGCGGATTGAACAACATTCACATCTCGAGATGTTACACCAAAATCTCCCTTGCCTCTAGCGGAAGGAAAGAACTCCACGTCTTCTCAGACGCCTCCACTGAAGCCATAGCAGCGGTTGCATACCTGAAGGTGATGGATGCCAACGGACAAAGCTACGTTGGACTGGTATTCGGCAAGGCGAAGCTAGCCCCGAAGCCCGACCATACCATTCCCAGGCTCGAACTCTGTGGAGCCGTCTTGGCAGTGGAAATTGCTGACTTCGTACTACAAGAACTGTGTATTGAAATGGATGAGGTCCACTTCTACACTGACAGCAAGGTCGTTTTGGGTTACATCTACAATCAATCAAGACGATTCTATGTGTATGTCAGTAACCGCATCGAAAGGATCAGGAGGTCCTCCAAACCAGAGCAATGGCGTTACGTACCATCGGAGCTGAATCCAGCAGATCATGCAACTAGACCCATGTCTATATCTTCCTTTGCTAACTCTTCTTGGCTTACAGGTCCAGAGTTCCTGTTGAGACAGTCGGAGGAAGGTGTCCAGGAAAACTTCAGCATCCTAGATCCAGATAACGATCCAGATGTCCGAACTGAAGTCAACACCCTGGCCACCAGTGCAGAGGAAGCTTCCAACCTCGGCTGCCAACGTTTTGAACGTTTCTCCAGCTGGACAAGACTCGTCCGGACTGTCGCCAGGTTAGTGCACATCGCCAGATGCTATCGTACAGACCTAAAAAACAGAGACTGTCATCGCTGGCATGTGTGCCACAAACCCCTTTCTGCTGAGGACATCTCCCATGGTGAGTCCCTCATAATACGCCACCTCCAACAGAGCGAATTCGCCACCGAATGGAACTGTTTACACAACAAACAGCAGATTCCACTAAGAAGCCCTCTAGCCAATCTAAACCCGATTATGGACAGTTTTGGCTTACTTAGAGTCGGCGGTTGTTTAAATCAGGCTCGTTTCGAAGTCGCAGAACAAAATCCTCTCATCATTCCCAACAAACACCACGTTACAGTCTTGCTGATCCGACATCACCATGAAAGGACTGAACACCAAGGCAGACAGATCACAGAGGGCGCCGTACGTTCGGCAGGCCTTTGGATCATTGGAATGAAGAGACGTGTAGCACAAATACTCCATGATTGTGTGCATTGTCGCAAAACGAGAGGAAGGCAACTGTGCCAACAAATGGCCGATCTGCCTGCAGACAGACTTTCTATGGAACCACCTTTCACCTACGTGGGCCTAGACGTGTTCGGACCATGGATGGTATCTTCACGCAGAACTCGTAGCAGCCGAGCAGACAATAAGCGGTGGGCTGTGCTATTCACCTGCATGAGTGTTCGAGCCGTTCACATTGAGGTGTTAGAATCCATGGATACTTCCTGCCTGATCAATGCCTTAAGGAGGTTCTTTGCCATTAGAGGACCAGTAAAGCAGCTGAGGTCCGACTGTGGCAGCAACTTCGTCGGTGCATGTAGAGAGCTGAACATCGACACCAAGCCAATCCAAGACCAGCTAGCAGACAAGGGTTGCACCTGGATCTTCAATTCTCCTCACAGTTCTCACATGGGGGGCTCCTGGGAGAGGATGATAGGGATCTCACGCAACATCCTGAACTCCATGCTAAAGGACGTTAACTCCTCAAGACTCACGCACGAGACTCTAGTCACTCTTTTAGCCGAAGTCTCAGCCATCATCAATTCGAGACCCCTCGTGCCCGTGACAATGGATCCAGAGGTACCAACCATGCTGACTCCCACCATCCTTCTTACTCAAAAAATTGACAACGCGGTAATTCCCAGCGGAGACTTCACTCACGCCAACACCTACCAAAGACACTGGAAACGAGTCCAATATTTGGCCGACTACTTCTGGAATCGATGGAGAAAGGAATACCTCACCGTTCTTCAAGGAAGAAGGAAGTGGCGACATCCCAAGCCAAATATCAAGGAAGGGGACCTGGTCCTTATGAAAGATCAGACCACCCAAAGAACTGACTGGCCTCTGGGACTTGTTACTAAGACACTACCTAGCCAGGACGGCAATGTGCGGAAGGTGGAGCTAAGGGTCTTCAGGAAAGGTGAGACGAAGACCTTTGCAAGGCCGATCCACGAACTCATTCTGCTGTTGCCCGTAGAGAGCGCCACTACGGGATGAACGCTTCCGGACCTGAACTTTAGCCGTTTTCTTCTCATTTTGGTTTTGAATTTGAATTGTTGTATTTAACATGCCTTTCGTTTTAGGTATTGTTATGGACTAATAGTGGAATCCCCAAAGTGAATTCCAGACGGGGAGTGTGCTGTTTCAATCTTGTTTTTATAGTTTAATCTGTTATATTGATGCTTGTCTCTGCTGCCACCTGCTGGCCAGACCTCTCAATTCTTTCTGCCTTTCCTTGTCCAGCCTATGGGGGTGTGGCTCCTGCACGTGCTGTTGTCTCTTCCTGTTTTGCCCAGTCTTTAGGAGACATCTTTACTGCAGAGAGTTCCATTCTCATAGAGCTGGAGAAGCAACGTTTTTTGACCCACAAGTAGCGACTGCAGAGACAAGCTTCATGCAAGATTTCAATGCCATGTTTTGGATCATTCATCTATGGAATAAACCAGCATTGTTTTCATCCTAACGTGTGTACGCTTATCTGAGACGCTGCTCCGGGTCCTGTCTGCCCCTCTTACTGGAAGTACAAAGGTAAGAAGGAACTCTCATCCTAGTATACAACCAGCATGCCTTTATCGCCTTTAAGTGGGATCAGAACAGTTATCGCCCCTCACCATCTTGGTGGAGTCCTCAAAGTTTTGGAGGACGGTACATATGTCGGACATCCATGTCCACTCCTGAGGTCTTATATGTGGAGCTTGAACCGCATTCCGATGGCTTAGTTGATGCAGGTAGTCAACAACTGCCCTCTTCTGCTCACAAATCCTGACCAACATGTGCAGTGTGGAATTCCAATGCGTGGGGACATCACACACCAGTCTGTGAGCCGGAAGCTGCAAACGCTGCTGAAAGCTGGCAAGGGTGGCTGAAGCAGTAGGTGACTTTCTAAAATGGTCACACAGGCGGTGTAATTTTACGAGCAGATCTGACAGCAGCTCCGGGTAGGTTTTAAGAAACCGCTGAACCACGAGGTTGAGCAAATGGGCCACACATGGAACATGTGTCAGCTCGCCTTGCCTCAGAGCCACCACCAGGTTCCGGCCATTGTCACACACGATCATGCCTAGCTGTAGGTCTACCGGTGTGAGCCAGTGATCTGCCTGCTGTTTCAAAGCTTTCCACAACTCTTCAGCATTGTGGGGTTTGTCACCTATGCATATTAGCTTCAACACAGCCTGTGGCTGCTTAGCCAAGTCAGTGCTCCAGTGCTTCCAGCTTGGGACTGGTGTAGAGGGTGAAGTGGAGGAGGAGGAGGAGGAGGCTGAGGATCATGACGTTCCGGAGCTGTACACTGAGGGTGAAACCCTGACTGAGTTAGGGCCTGCAATCTTTGGTGTCGGAAGGACGTGTTCCATCCCAAGCTCAGACTGGGTCCCGGCTTCCAGAATATTAACCCAGTGTGTCGACAGCGAGATGTACTGCCCCTGCCCACAAGCACATGTCTACGTGTGCGTGGTTAGGTGGACTTTTCCGGAAACTACGTTGTTAAGGGCACGTGTAATTTTTTGTGACACGTGCTTATGTAATGCGGGGATGGCACACCGGGAGAAATAGTGGCGGCTGGGGACCGAGTAACGTGGGACGGCCGCCATCAGGTCGCGAAATGCTTCCGTCTCCACTAGCCTAAAAGGAAACATTTCCAGCACAAGCAGTGGTGAAATGTGCGAATTTAGAAGTGTGGCATTTGGGGCGTTGGCAGTGTATTTGCGGTTGCGTTCCAAAGATTGGTGTATGGATAACTGAACGCTGCGCAGGGACAAGGACGTGGTTGATGATAGTGGTATTTCTGCTTGTGCAACTACAGGTGCAGGACAGGAGGCATCTTCACATGCAGTATGGACAGGGGATTGTCTTGCACGCACAACAGTCGAAGATGTAGTGGTGTCACACGCAGACACTGCTCCTGGACTCTGGTGTACATCCCACAAAATCGGGTGCTTTGCTGACATGTGCATGATCATGCTGGTCGTGGTCAGGCTGCTAGTTTTGCTAATGTAGTATTGCAAATGGCCTTTTTGGAATTATCTGCAGACACCTTAAAAAACAGCCAGACTCGGGAAGACTTAACTGTTGTACTGGCAACTTCTGTCATGTTGTTGTTCCGGGGAACGGTTGCCTGCCTTCGGCCTGCGGCCACCACCCTGCTTCTTCCGGCCTGTTGTGATGCTACGCCTCCCTCCCCCTGTGCACTGTTGTCCTCGCTCTGAATGTCCTCCTGCCAGGTTGGGTCAGTTACTGGACCATCCACCACATCGTCTTCCACTTCCGCATCCTGGTCCTCCTCCTGACTTTCTGGCAATTGTGTCTCATCATCGTCCACCTCTTGTTGAGACAAGTTCCCACCGTTGCCTTCGTGAAATCGTGGCTGCTCAAATATTTGTGCATCGGTACATACGATCTCCTCATGACCCACTTCAAGTGGAGCTGGCGAGAGACCAGAATCTAAGAATGGATAAGTGAACAGCTCTTCAGAGTGTCCAAGTGTGGGATCAATTTTGTCCGGGCATTTGGCATGGTGGGAGGAAGGAGGATCAGGGTGTGGAATGTGCGGTCCAGTCTCACGGCTACTGACACTTGACCGTGTGGAAGACAGGGTGTTTGTGGTGGTGCCAAATTGACTGGAAGCATTATCCGCTATCCAAGTAACAACCTGTTGACACTGGTCTTGGTTTAATAGTGGTGTACTGCTGCGGTCCCCTACAAATTGGGACAAGAAAGGTCGAGCGAGATATTGTTGGCGTTTGTCGTGGCGCAATTCGAGCTTGCACATGGCCTCAGCCTCTGCATGTGACTCACCGTAGCCGGGGGTATACGTAGCGGGCGTTGTTTCTCCTCCAGTCACGGAACCGCGCCTGCGGTGGTGTAGGCCCGGTGGTCCAGATCAATAGGGGAATGGCGGAACAGTAGGGGTGATTTGTCTTCGTGACGCCACCTGCGGGTGTTCTGGTAACTTTACCAGCGCTGTTCGGGTCTCCGGGGGATGTTATACAGCGAGATGGAACGCTCCCCACAGGACGAGCGGGAGTCCCCGGAGCCGGGAGCTGCACAAGATGTTGTGAGGCAGCTGCGGGGTGCTGCGCGCTGAATCCAGGAGTAATGTACAACCACACAAAGTCTCTTTTAGGTACCTTTACTGGGTGGTAATCAGGTACACTCGGACCGGGATAGTGAAGTTGGCACTTCTGGAGTTTCACAGCAAGCAGTGTTAGGCTTCCTTTCTCTAGTTCTCTCTCTAAGGTCGGGTGGATGTGGAATCCAGCCGGACCGGGCAGTGTGTTCAATGGAACTTGCTTCACCTGGTTATCAGCACGGAGGGCACTGTAAAAGGGTCTGAGCAGGATCAGTACTCTTCCCTGGGCTCTCGTGGATGGGTGCATCAGGTGGAAACAGGTGGCTAAACCTCCTGTTGATGGTGCTGGTTCTCTGTGGTGGCTGGGTAGCTCTCACAGCTTCGGTTCCAGTAACCGGTTGATATGGAAAGAGTCAGATTAACTCTGTGTTCCTGAGAGGTGTTCTCCTTCTTCCTCTTATCCCAATTGCAGGGATTCCCACTTGCTAACAGGCTGGTTGGGCCTAGTGTGTTCCTCATAGGGTGGAGGTTTCACACAGGCTGGCAGCTCTTGTAGCGTCTACCACACTCTCTGCCTGGCAGCTCTTGTAGTGTCTGCCACACTCTGAAGTTTCTCCCTCCAAGACTCTTTTTATAGGGGGAACTGGCTCAAAGTGACCAGTGGAGCTCCCCCTAGAGGCTCGGGGTGAAACCAGGTGTTCTAAGTGTTGTTGTGTTGTGGGTTTTGCTTTGCTGTTACTTACTCCATTTGTGCCTAAGGATTTCTGTGGTGCCCAACAGGTGCCAGGGTGCCACATTCCCCCTTAGTTAACCTCAGTTCTCCCGGCTGAGCAAAAAGTTCTTTTTACAACTTAACACTAAGCATTTTATAACATTCAATTTACAGAGTCTTAAAGAAAACACAAAAATCACTGAAAAGGAAGTGAAAAATATGAAAAAGGTGAAAAGCAGTCCGTACGGCACTAGTCCATCTGCCGCAGGCTGGAAAAAGGTAAAGTTAGTGGTCACACAAATCCTGTGACAATTGTCCAAAGTTTTTGAAAAGGGAAAAGGTAAAGTCCAGGGATACACGGTAACTTTATACATTCCCTACGGGTGTCTCTACTTGGGAGGCCGGTACTAACCTTCTATACCTTACCAGGCGCTTTCTGTCCCCAACTTAGTATACTTGGGACAGAGCCCAGTTCCTCCACCCTTCTGTACATTACTTTTTACAGGTTTTGAAAACTGGTTGCTATTTACAAACACTTACAGGTTACATTTTCCACTACATTTTAAACCCATTCTCCAAGTTTGTGTGGGGGTTGGCCTAATGTACTACGTGTGGATCTGCGTAGTGTGGGTGTTTCCAAAGCTGTTGGTGTAGTGTACGAAGTGGTTGGTATTTCTGTATGTCTGCTTTTTGGTAGACCATAGTAACTGCGGAGTCTATCAACTGGACTAACCTCTGTAGGTAGTTGAATAGGAATGGCTTCTCTTACTGTGGGACTAGCAGGTTGACCGATTACAGGAATCTCAGGTTCCATAATAACAGGCTGCAATTCTTGCACTTGGACTTCTTCTTGTTGGACTTGTTGGATTGGACTTGGTTTTGGCTGATCTTCAACAGGTTGGTAGAAATGCATAACTGGTATGAGGAATGCTTCACCTATTTGTGGCCAATCAGCTGGTAAGTATCCAATTTCTGTAAGGACTAGATTTTCTTTGGTTTCTTCATCTGTAGTTACAACAGGGTAACTGGTTGCTTGTGGGATTAACTGTGGCGGACATTTCTTCAAATGATCTCTTGAAACAGTCGCAATAGTATTCCCATTGTCTTTACTAATAACACAAGTTTTTGAGTTGTCATAGTGTGACGGCATAACGGTGTAGGGTACAGATTCCCAACTGTTATCCAATTTGTTGTTTTTTCGCTTTCTTTTTAGCACTAAGTCACCTGTAGCTAGCGGTGCAGCGGAGGCGTGCTTGTTGAAGTCTTTTTCTTGTTTAGTTCTACTGATCTCCAGGTTCCTTTCCACGCTTTCTTGTACTTTCTTGTACTTCTCTTGGCGTTGGCTGACCCAGTCTTCATCAGAAGAGTCTTCTGTGGGTTCGATGGTTCCCATCTGCAAATCAATAGGCAGTTTACCTGGTCTTGCTCTCATCAAGTAAGCAGGTGTGTAATTTGTCGAACTGACAGGTATGTGGTTGTAGATGTCCACGAGATCTGGAAGTTTCTCTGGCCATTGATTTCTCTCCTCAACTGGTAAGGTCTTGAGCATGTCAATGACTATGTGGTTCATCTTCTCACATAAACCGTTCGTCTGGGGATGATAAGGTGTGGTGCGGATTTTCTTACACCCATACAGCCCTAAGAATTCTTGGAACAGAGCTGATTCGAAGGCTGGCCCTTGGTCAGTTAAGACTTGGTCTGGATACCCATGGGGGCGACAGAAGTAACTCTGGAACGCTTTGGCTGCTACCTCAGCAGTTAAATCCTTAACTGGAACGACTACCAGGAATCTTGAGTAGTGATCAACGATGGTAAGAGCGTAAGTGTACCCGGTTCGACTTGGGGTAAGCTTCACATGGTCGAGAGCAACTATTTCAAGAGGTTTGGTGGTAACAATTGGCTGCAACGGAGCTTTCTGAGTTAGATGGTCCTCTCCTTCGAAGGTGACATGGTCCACAGTTTTTACACCATTTGTCAATTGAACCTCGCATACCGACCCAGTAGAACCGATCTTTCAGGAGTCTCTCCAGTTTCTTCCATCCAAAGTGTCCGGCATCATCATGGTATGCTTCAAGAATCATTTGGACTTCAGTCTTGGGAACTACAATCTGCCAGATGAGTTCATGGGTTCTTGGATTGAGGTATCTTCTGCATAGTTTACCTTGGTAGACGAACAACCTCCCTTTCTCTTTCCACAGGCGTTTAGCATTCGATGAGGCATAAGAGTCCATGTTGGCGTGTTCTTGAGTGATCAGATCCCTTACCAGGCTGACATCTGGGTCGTTGGCCTGAGCCTCCTTCCAGTCATGGTGAGGTAACGGGTTCACGGTCCTCTCTACACGTGTCTGGTTTCTCTGATGACATGTTGCTGTACCCGAACGGTGGAAAGCAGGTAGTTCAATCTCTTGTAGGTCATCTATGTCTTCTCCCTCTTCAGGAAGATGAGGCATTCGGGACAGGGCATCAGCATTGCCGTTCTTGTGACCTGCCCGGTACTTTACAGTGAAGTCGTAGTTAGCGAGTCTTGCTAAGCAACGCTGTTCTAGGGCTCCCAGCTTTGCTGTCTCTAAATGGGTTAGAGGATTGTTGTCTGTGAAAGCTGTGAACGGGGCGGAGGCCAGGTAATGCTTTAAACGCTCTGTGATCGCCCAGACCAGGGCCAGGAACTCCAGCTTGAAGGAGCTGTAATTCTCCGGGTTCCTCTCGGTGGGACGGAGCTTTCTGCTGGCGTAGGCTATCACCTTCTCCTTGCCCTGCTGGCGTTGAGATAGGACTGCTCCTAGACCTTCATTGCTTGCGTCTGTGTACAGTAAAAACGGTAGATTGTAGTCAGGGTAGGCCAGGATTTCTTCTCCCGTTAAAGCATCTTTCAGCGTTTGGAAGGATTTGTCCTGTTCTGGTCCCCAGTGGAACGGGGGTCCCCTGATCTTGCCGTTTTTGGATTGACCTACTAGGAGATCTTGCATGGGTGCGGCTATCTTGGTATAGCCTTTGATGAAGCGTCGGTAGTACCCGACCAGTCCTAGAAATTGACGTACCTCTTTGTGGTTGATTGGTGCTGGCCAGTCCTTGATGACGGTGACCTTATCCGGATCCGGTGCTATGCCTTCGGCGCTTACCACATGTCCTAGGTATTGGACCTTGGGTTTCAGCAGGTGGCACTTGGACGGTTTCAGTTTCATCCCATACTTGGACAGTGACTCGAACACTTCACTCAGGTGTTGGAGGTGATCTTCATAGGTCTGAGAGTAGACAATGACATCATCAAGGTATAACAAGACAGTCTCAAAGTTCTTGTGGCCCAAACAACACTCTATAAGTCTCTGAAATGTTCCTGGGGCATTGCACAAACCGAATGGCATACTGTTGAATTCGCATAAGCCCATAGGAGTAGTGAAGGCTGTCTTCTCACGATCCTCCTCTGCAACGGCAACCTTTCAGTACCCACTAGTAAGATCTAATGTGGAGAAGTAGTTGGCAGATTTGAGTGCAGCTAGTGACTCTTCTATGCGTGGTAACGGGTATGCATCCTTGTGTGTGACTTTGTTTATTTGCCTATAGTCTACGCACATCCTCATACTACCATCTTTCTTTTTAACCAGGACTAGTGGTGCGGCCCAGGGACTACAGCTATCCCTAATGACTCCTGCATTTTTCATGTCCTGAAGCATCTCTTTTGCTTTCTGGTAGTGAGTGGGTGGTATAGGCCTGTACCTTTCTTTGATAGGTGCATGGTTGTTTGTGGGGATATGATGTTGTACCCCTTTAATCCTCCCAAAGTCAAGTGGGTGTTTGCTGAACACTTGCTCATACTCCCGAACTACCCGGTATACTCCATTTTTCTGGTGAGAGGGTGTATTGTCAGTTCCTACACTGAGGTCTTGACACCATTTCTCTAACTGATCTTTGGAGTGAGGGGGTTCATCAGTGACTGTTTGGTTTGAGGATTTTACATCAATCACATCATCATCTTTTACTTGGTACAATTTTGCGACAGTTGCATATCTTGGCAGTCTGACTTCGTCATCACCATAATTCAATATGCGTACGGGGACTCTCCCCTTTCTTACGTCGACTAACCCTCTGGCTGTCAAGAGCGTAGGACTACTGTCGGACATTACAGGTTCTACTACAGCTTGGTAGTCCTGCCCTCTGAGGCCTATGGCTGCTCGACACCAGATCATCATTTCACTTCTGGGTGGTACCACAATTGGAATGGGATCTGTGACCCTTACTCTGCCAATTTCACCATTTGACAAGGTTACCTGTTGTTGATACACCAGAGCTCTGATCTGCTTTTGGATAGCCCTCTTTTCTCTGGGTTTACCGGCTTCAGCACTCTGTTGGAGTAAAAACAACACTTCATCGAGGCATTTGATCATGACATTGGTACCCAATATGACATATGGATCCTTGTGGTTAAGCTTATCCTGGACCACTAAGATACCCTGGTTTTTCAACTGCACTCTCCCCACCTTTACTGTAGCTTCCCACTGTCCCTCTATGGTAACCGGTATACCATTAGTGGCTTCAAGGTTCATCTCGGGATTTGGGGGTTCTAGCTTAACATCTGGCCAGAACTGCTTGTAAAGGGTACTGGGGATGGATGTCACCTGGGATCCAGTGTCTATCAATGCGGAGATAGCGATGCCATCGATGACGATTGGTAAGTATGGACAGTCTCCCACATACTTGTGTTCCCAGCTGGACGTAGGGCCTGGACAGTCTACTCCTGGGGTTGGCCCTTCTCGCCCAGGGGTCGCTCGTTTAAAGGACGGGATTGCAGATTGCGTCCTCCTAAGTCGTTCTGCTGACTGTTGCGGCGTCTGTCAGGACTGCGGCGGTCTGCAGGTTTTCCTCGCGACGGCTGTGTCTTTCTCCTCATCCACGGGACGTCGTCAGGACTGTCGGCGAGTTGAATCTTGTCCGATGGCCTTGCATCTGTCTTGGGTCTTTTCCCAGCTTGTAGCTTGGCCACGTCTTTCATCAGCTGCTCAACATTAGCACACAGTTGATCAAACCGGTCAGGTGTTACAGTCTGTGCACTGGACTGGATCGCGGGGATTGGAGATGCTGCTGCCGACACGTAAGGGGTGTCAGTGTACTGCTGCTGCTGTGAAGCGGGATCAGGTACTTCAGCGAGTCGTTGTCCCCAAACTGTTAAGTCTCTCAAGGTGTCAAACTCTGCACCTGGATTTTGTATGGACCACCAGCTCGCTTGCTTTCTATCCTCAGATAGTTTAAGGCCCACAATAAATTGTCCAATTAATGCTTTGTTCTCATCTCGGACACCATCAGGATCAACTTGTTTTAACAGTCTGTATGCTTCTTGCAAGCGCAGTGAATAATCAAGGAAACTTTCTTGTGCCCCTTGGTTACAACGATAGAATGACAGTCTTAATTCAGCTTCAGTATGGCGCTCAAAAACCCGGGTTAATTTAGCGAATATCTGCTCCACAGATTCCTGAGTTTCTACAGGCCAGCTGCGGCTCTGCAGTTCGGCTGCACCGGTTAACTGTCCCATAACAACTGAAGCTCTTTGCTTACCGGTCATCGGGTACATGTCCAGCATCTGGCATATCTTCCTCTGGAAGTTCTCCAAGGTGCTGGGTACACCGCTGTACTTGGGTAACCAGGTTGCATTAGGAACGTAGGGTAGAGACATCGGCATAATCGGAGCGGGTTGCGGTGGCATACCGCCGACTTGTTGCTGTCCATCAAGAGGTAGGTTTTGGGGTGCCGCTTGGTCTAGCGGGGGCACCGCGTGATCGGGAGCCGGGTTACTCATGGTTGATCCCCCTTAGTTAAGCGTAGCCTTTCCCTCGTTTTCAAACGGAAGTGTCGGCCTCGCGATGAGGAGTGAGGCACCACGGGAGTTTCCGGTTCCTGCTGCGTACGGAGGAAGTGGTCAGAGCGTGGGGGCGGGGCCAATCTTCGCGCCCTCTGCACAGTCACGCCCCTTCTTTTCCCGCCTTTTTGCGCAGCAATGGCGGACCAAATGTACAGTTCGATATTTACAGTCAATAAATAGCACACAATACCCGTGATAACGGGCCTGCTCGTATCCTGTTCGTGACGCCAAATTCTGACTCACCGTAGCCGGGGGTACACGTAGCGGGCTTTGTTTCCCCTCCAGTCATGGAACCGCGCCTGCGGTGGTGTAGGCCCGGTGGTCCAGATCAATAGGGGAATGGCGGAACAGTAGGGGTGATTTGTTTTCGTGACGCCACCTGCGGGTGTTCTGGTAACTTTACCAGCGCTGTTCGGGTCTCCGGGGGATGTTATACAGCGAGATGGAACGCTCCCCACAGGACGAGCGGGAGTCCCCGGAGCCGGGAGCTGCACAAGATGTTGTGAGGCAGCTGCGGGGTGCTGCGCGCTGAATCCAGGAGTAATGTACAACCACACAAAGTCTCTTTTAGGTACCTTTACTGGGTGGTAATCAGGTACACTCGGACCGGGATAGTGAAGTTGGCACTTCTGGAGTTTCACAGCAAGCAGTGTTAGGCTTCCTTTCTCTAGTTCTCTCTCTAAGGTCGGGTGGATGTGGAATCCAGCCGGACCGGGCAGTGTGTTCAATGGAACTTGCTTCACCTGGTTATCAGCACGGAGGGCACTGTAAAAGGGTCTGAGCAGGATCAGTACTCTTCCCTGGGCTCTCGTGGATGGGTGCATCAGGTGGAAACAGGTGGCTAAACCTCCTGTTGATGGTGCTGGTTCTCTGCGGTGGCTGGGTAGCTCTCACAGCTTCGGTTCCAGTAACCGGTTGATATGGAAAGAGTCAGATTAACTCTGTGTTCCTGAGAGGTGTTCTCCTTCTTCCTCTTATCCTAATTGCAGGGATTCCCACTTGCTAACAGGCTGGTTGGGCCTAGTGTGTTCCTCATAGGGTGGAGGTTTCACACAGGCTGGCAGCTCTTGTAGCGTCTACCACACTCTCTGCCTGGCAGCTCTTGTAGTGTCTGCCACACTCTGAAGTTTCTCCCTCCAAGACTCTTTTTATAGGGGGAACTGGCTCAAAGTGACCAGTGGAGCTCCCCCTAGAGGCTCGGGGTGAAACCAGGTGTTCTAAGTGTTGTTGTGTTGTGGGTTTTGCTTTGCTGTTACTTACTCCATTTGTGCCTAAGGATTTCTGTGGTGCCCAACAGGTGCCAGGGTGCCACACATGCACCACCATCATGTCCAGTTCCTTGTCCCTTGCCACCGGCCTTGCGCATTTTCAATGGTGTGCTGCCTGTATACAGCTAAATGAAGGCGTCCAAAAGATGGATTTTAGATGGACACTGAGATGACAGATTAGAGATTGAATTACTGCAGGTATACCGGTCAGTCACAAAGGCTGAGATGGGTGTACTGAGTGTTTTGGTGTATAAAAATTGGAGCTACAACCCCTCTCCTGCCTCAAAAAATGGTAAATGAAGGCGGACAGGATGACTCTGATCAAGGTGAACAAGGGTTGGATTGGGCCTGACTTCACCACACCATCACCAAATGATAGTGTAATCTAAAGTCATAGGCATTGTATTTTTTGTGACGGTAAATTGCCATGCCCCTCCTCACACCCACACATGGTGCACACACTTCATGACTTTGGCTACTTGCTGTACTGTTCCTCCTTCTCCTCATCCACCACCATCATATGATCAGTGCGACCGTAGTCCAAAATGCCACGAAAACATAATTTATTTACATCATATTTATGATGATGATGACCTTGACCGTTAAAAAGTTAGACAGTAGTTTAATGTGTAGCCCCCAGGGGTAAATGTTTTAGTCCATACTTAGAGAATGAGTATTACAAGTACAGGAGACCCGCTCCTTTGTAATGGGAACAATATTTAGAGGTTCTCCTCCATGTTTCTTCCCAGGGGCATCGCAGTGCCTCCCAATTTTTTGCAGCCCTTCCTAGGGAAAACTATGGAAGACCCACTTCCTAACAATGGGAACCATATTTAAGTAGACCCTCATCCACATCTCTTCCCAGGGGCATGGGAGTGCCACAAAATTTTTGGCTGCCCTGCGTAGGGCAATACTACAAAAGACCCACTTCCTTAAAATGGGCACATTATTTAAAGAGGCCCTCATGCACGTCTCTATGCAGGGGCATCAGAGTGCCACACAATTTTTAGCAGCCCTGCCTAGGGCAATACTACAAAAGACCCACTTCCTTATAATGGGCACAATATTTAAAAAGGCCCGCATGCACGTCTCTATCCAGGGGCATTGGGGTGCCTCCCAATTTTTGGCTGTCCTGCCTTGGGCAAAACTACAAAAGACCCACTTCCTTAAAATAGGCACATTATTTAAAGAGGCCTTGATGTACTCTTCCCAGGGGCATGGGAGTGCCACACAATTTTTTAAAAAAAAATCTTTTATGTAATTCAAAAAACTAATATACACCAACTCTGTCACACAAGTGGGTATGAGCCCTTAATATTTTCTCCATGGAAATCCATTTTGGTTTCATTTTATAACGTTTTCTTGACAGTCTGTAAAAGTGGCGTAATAGTCTGACAACATTGTTCACAGCAGTGATCTTTGAGTCTGAAATGCTTACAGGGGTCTTCTCATGCTGTTCCCATGTCATTTGAGCACTGTTCTGATACTTTTGTGACATTTTTAGGGTTTATCCATGCTGCCGGGGGTCATGCCAGAAAAATACTCGGGTCTCCCATAGGATAACATTGGGCTCGGTGCTCGGGCTGAGTACACGAGTATCTTGGGATGCTCAGCCTGAGCTTCGAGCACCCGAGCATTTTAGTACTCGCTCATCTCTAGTCCCAAACTATCAGGGAAAGTTTTAGGAACATCTTAAATTTTGAAAATTTCTCCCAAGCAAAGCCGCATTTGGTGATTTTTTGGTAAATTGCTCCGGTTTCTGTTTTTCATTTAAAATGGCATAGACAGAGATTGTAGCGGTCTAGTAGGAGCGCTAGGGAAAAAAAGAAAGGATGGCAAGGATGTTGCATCACCCGACAACAAGGAGTAACACTGAAGGACCTGCGGTGATGTGTTTCTGGTCAGCCTGATCACTTGATCGCACCTGGAAGCATCGCGGTACAAGTGGCTCAGCTGGCGATTCCACAGCCCCCAGTCGGCACATATAAAGGCCAAACACTGAGGTTGTGCAGGGGTGCACAACCTCTTCAGGTTAGTGGCCTCTCAGCCCCTTAAAATAAATCCCTATATTCTCCAGGTCTTCACATTGCGCACCTATTTTCTGTCTTTTCATGAATTTAAAATGGCAAACAACGTTTGATCATCTCTATACAAGACAGGATGGAATGATAGGTCCTATACTCATAGTATGCATGGTAACTGTTAGCTCTGGATTTCAATAGAAATAGATATCTCAAGATTAAGCTTTTAAAACAGAACATCAAAAGTATATTGCAGATCCCAGAATTTTACCTGGCATTATAGCTATTGAGAACAGATGTTGCATTTCATATAATGTGATCTCAGGGGGATAAAATTAATGTTTAATTTCCTTTTATGCAAAGTACTTCAAATATTTGTTGAATAGAAATATAAAATTTAGAAATATAGTCTTACCCACTAGCAGTAAAATGTAACCAGTAGAGCAACATTTAGTTTATTTGACTTTGAAATTACACCAGGAAATCAGGAAAGTAAAATAGTTGAATTCTGAAAATTATGATTGAAATTCATGTTAAAAAAGACGCAGATACTGAATTAATGGAAAACAATATTTCAGCATCAAGTATGATCACTACATACATTATTATTATTATTATTATTATTATTAATAATAATAATAATAATAATAATAACAACCATCACTTACAGCTGAAGCCTGTTTTCACCTCCAACAGTAAAAAATTGACTGTCAGATTTGTTGTGCAATTGCTCCTGAGTGTGCAGATAACTTATATGTAGTGGAAAACTACTGTTTTGGCACACAGCACAGTTCAGAAGGGAAGGAGCTCTATTTGACTTTTGGAATGTAAAACTGGCTGAAACAGATAGCAGACTCCTAAACAATAAACACTGTCCACGTGTGACCACATTTTAAATGCTACACCCCTGAATGAATTTTTTTAGAGGTGTAGTGAACTCCTTGAACTCACAGGTGCTTCTCAGATTTTTATAGCGTCGAGCCGTGAAAATGAAAAAATAAATTTTTCCCACCAACATGTTGCTTTTGCCCCAAATTGTACATTTTCACTAGGATAACAAGAGAATATGAACCATAAAATTTGTAGTGCAATTTCTCCTGGGTACACTGATACTCCATATTTGATTAAAAACTACTGTTCGGGCACACGGCAGGGTTCAGAAGGGAAGGAGCACTTTTTGAATTTTAGAGCTCCATTTTGGCTAGTATAGATAGTGGATGCCATTGTTTCGCGAGCACCTGATGTACCTAAACAGTCAAAACCCTATAAATGACCTAATTTTGGAATTTACACGGCTCAAGGAAATTATTTAGAGGTCTGAAGAGCAGGGCAATCCAGACAGATGCTGGTAGTGGGTGACTCAAATATTAGTTGAACAGAGAGGGCAATCTGTCACAAAGACAGGGATCGTCGAATAGTGTGCTGCCTACCTGGCGCTCGAGTCCAGCACATCACTGCTAAGGTTGACAGATTACTGGTAAGGGCTGGTGAGGACCCAGTGGTCATAGTGCACATTGGCACAAATGACAAAGTTAGAGGTAGGTGGAAGGTCCTTAAAGCTGATTTCAGGGAATTAGGCTGCACAATTAAAGCAAAGACCTCCAAGGTGGTATTTTCTCAAATGCTCCCTGTACCACTTGCCACACCAGAGAGGCAATGGAATATTAGGGATATAAATAAGTGGCTCAGGAGTTGGTGTATGAAGAATTAGTTTGGGTTCCTGGAGAACTGGGCCAACTTCTCTGTTGGCTACAGGTTCTATGCTAAGGATGGGTTGCACCTCAATGGGAAGGGTGCAGATGTGCTGTGGGAGAAAATGGCTAGAAGGTTTGAGGTGTGTTTAAATTAGGGACTGTGGGGGGAGTGTATTCATTGTACAGGAGGGGAAGATAGTGCAAATAGTGACCTGAGCACAAATAATGAACTTGGAGGTGTCATGGGGGGTGGAGTTAGAACAATCAATACAATAAGAAGGAATAGAGGTAGAGAAATAAATACAGTGCATGTACACTAATACCAGAAGCCTTACCAACAAAATGGAGAAATTGGAATTAATTTTGTTGGAAAATAATTATGACATGGTGGGAATATCGGAGACATGGCTGGACGAGATCTATGACTGGGATGTTAATTTACAGGGCTATAGTGTTTTCAGAAATGAACGTACAAATAAGTGAGTGGGAGGTGTGTGTTAATATGTAAAATCAACCTTAAAACCCATCCTGCATATACTATATATATACATATACATACTAGTGAATTTCAATGAATTAGAATATCATCAAAAATCAATGTATTATTGCAATGTTTCAGGGAATTTCTGGGAGCCCGGAAATATGTTGACTAATAAATCAATATTATATTCACCCTTTGATGTCTTGTGGAATACGTCAGCATGGTTTTTAACTCTTCATCCTCCTTACTTTAATTTTCTGAAATAATAATCTTTGGGTTTTCATTGGCTATAAGCTATAATCATCGGCATTAACAGAAAATAACACTTGAAATAGATCACTCTGTTTGTAATGACTTTATATAATATATGCATTTCACTTTTTATATTGAATTATTGAAAAAATAAACTTTTTGATGATATTCTAATTCATTGAGGTGCACTACTATGTCAATCTAATGAAAATGTAGAGTCCCTGTGGGTGGGGATAAGGGGAGGATGAAAAAATACTAAATTAGTTATACGTGTTTGTTATAAGTCTCCAAAAATAATGGAAGCGGCGGAGAATATCCTCATAAAGAAAATAAATGAATCAGCGACTAAACAATGAAGTCATTATTATGGGGGACTTCAACTACCCTGAAATACATTTGGAACAGAAATCTGCAGTTTTAGAAAAGGTAATAGGTTTTTAACAATTATGAGAGAAAAATTACTTTTCAAAATTGTTTCAGGACCCAACAAAAAGGGGGGGGCACTGCTGGACCTAATATTAACCAACAGGCTGGACTGCGTATCAAATATACGGGTTGGAGATCACTTGGATAATCGTGATCACAAAATAATAAGTTTTCAAGTATCCTTTAATAAGATGTGTAGCAGAAGGGTCACAAGGACACTAAACTTCAGGAAGACAAATTTCCAACGCTTAAGAGATGATCTTAGTGCAATAAACTGGGACGATGTCCTGAGACATAAAAGTACACAAAGCAAATGGGAGATGTTTATTAGCATCCTGAATCGGACCTGTGTACAATATATACCATATGGGAATAAACATGCTAGAAATAGGAGGAAACCACTATGGCTAAATAAGGTTGTGAAGGGTGCAATAAGTGACAAAAAGAAAGCATTTAGAGAATTAAAGCAAATAGGTAATGCTAAGGCATCCAATAATTATAAAAAAAATGCAAAAAGCAAATCAAGGTGGCTAAAATTGAGACAGAGAGACTCATCACCAGGGAAAGTAAAAAAAATCCCAAAATATTCTTTAACTACATAAATAGTAAGAAACTAAAAAATAATACTATTGGTGCCCTTGAAAATAGTCTGAAATTGTGGATGAGGATGAGGGAAAAACCAAAATACCAAATGACTTTTTTTCAACGGCATTTGTACAAAAAAATCCCATGAGAGACAACATGGAAAGTGATAACAAAAATTCTCCATTAAAGGTCACCTGCTTAACCCAACAGAAAGTGCGGCGCTGTCTAGAAATCACAAAAGTTGACAAATCCCCAGGCCCGGATGGGATACACTCCAGAATATTGCAAGAATTAAGTACCGTCATAGGCTAGGGTCACACATGCATATTAAACATTCGTTTTTGGAGACCTGCGTTTTCTAAAAACGCATGCAAAAACACACCTATAGGCCCCCATGCAAAAAACACATGCCCCAATAGCAAAAACGCATGGCTAAAGTGCCATGCATGTTTGGCATGCATTTTTGCACTTACGTGAGGAGCTGCCATCAAAAACGCATGCAAAAACGCATGGTACCATTTAGTACCATGCAAAAACGCATGCGTTTCCCATAGGGGCCCCATGTTTAAAAAACGCATGCGTTTTTAAAAACGCAGCTTGCAGTATTTTTTGGTGCTGATTCAAAAAAGCATGGAAAAACGCATTGGTGCCAAAAAGCACCTAAAAAATGCATGGCATGTGTGACCCTAGCCATAGATAGACCATTATTTTTAATCTTTAAAGATTCAATAATAACAGGGTTTGTACCACAGGGCTGGCATATAGCAAATGTGATGCCAATATTCAAAAAGGGAATAAAAACTGAACTTGGAAATTATAGGCCAGTAAGCTTAACCTCTACTGTGGGTAAAATCCTAGACAGTTTTCTAAGAGATGCTATACTGGAGTATCTGAAGAAGAATAACCTCATGACCCAATATCAACATGGGTTCACAAGGGACCATTCCTGTCAAACTAATCTGATCACCTTCTATGAGGAGGTAAGTTCCGAACTGGACCAAGGAAATGCAGCGGACATTGTGCATATGAACTTTTCAAAAGTTTTTGATATGGTGCCACACAAAAGGTTAATACATAAAATGAGAACAATGGGGAAAGAGGAAAATATGGGTACCTGGGTTAAGAACTGGCTTAGTGATAGGAAACAAAGGGTGGTTAATAATGGAACACACTCGGACTGGGTCACAGTTAACAGTGGGGTAACACAGGGGTCAGTATTGGGGCCTGCTTCTTTTTAACATATTTATTAATGACCTTGTGTAGGGAATACTGAGTAGAATTTCAATATTTGCAGATGACACTAAACTCTGCAGGGTAATAAATACAGAGGAGGACAATTTTATATTACAGAACAATTTATGTAAACTAGAAGCTTGGACTGAGAAATGGCAAAAGAGCTTTAATGGGGATAAATGTAAGGTCATGCACTTGGGCAGAGGAAACAAAAGGTATAATTATGTGCTTAATTGTAAAATACTGGGCAAAACTATCACTGAAAAAGCTCTGGGTGTATGGATAGATGACAAACTCACATTTAGTGGCCAGTGTCAGGCAGTTGTTGCAAAGGCAAAAAAAATAATGGAATGCATTAAAAGAAGCATAGATACTAATGAGAACATAGTTTTACCTCTATACAAGTCACTAGTGTGACCACACTTAGAATACTGTGTACAAGTCTGCTCTCTGGTGTATAAGAAAGACATACCGTAGTTGAAAACTAGAGCGGGTTCAGAGAAGATCGACCAAGGTTATTAGGGGACTGTGCGGACTGCAATACTAAGACAGAATTGGGGTTATTTAGTTGGGAAAAATGAAGGCTTAGGGGTGATCTTATTACAATATCAAAATATATGAATGGACAATACAAAGACCATTGTAATGATCTTTTTACACTTAGGCCTGAGACTGGAACAAGGGGGCATCCTCTATGGCTAGGGTCACATCTGCGTTTTGTTTTATAAATCCTGATCCGGTTTGGAGCTTTCAAAAAGCTCCAAACCGGACCAGGAAACGCTCCTCATAGGAGCCTATGCAAAACACCGGATGGCTTCACAAGCCATCCGGTGGCCGGATCCGGCACTGCTGCCTGCGTTTTTTAAATCATGCAGGCAGCAGTTTTCGCAGCGTTTCCCTGTACCGCACTGCGGTAACCGGATGGCTCAGGATGTGTAATCCTGAGCCATCCGGTAACTGCATAGTCTGTGCCTCATCCAGTGATGTGAGGGCGGCACGTCATGAAAGGGGCGGGGCTAAATATGGCCCGCGGTTAGCCCCGCCCCTTTCATGACGTGCCGCCCTCACATCACTGGATGAGGCACAGAGGGGGCGGCCATAAGGAATGAGGGGGCGGAGGCTGCAGCAAACAGCCCCGCCCAGGGATTACACACTACACTGCCGACGATGACATGTAAGTATGAGCTTACATGTGTTCTGTATTCTAACTGTAGGGCCACATGCAGGAATCGCTATACAAGAGGGGTGCAGGCACCCCTGTATAGTGATACGGGGGGGCGGGAGGTTTGGAGACATGCACGGGGCTCATCCGAGCCCCGAGCCATAGGAAATTGTAGTAGAAGCCCACCGGAGTGGGCGGCTGGTCTGTAGGGGGGTCTTAGCCCCCCCTACAGACCTCAAACAGTACTTTACTTACTAAATTTAACTCTTGAATAGGCAGAGGACAGTTTGCTGATCCCGGCAATAGCCGGGATCCGCAAACTATGCAGTTACCGGATGGCTCAGGATTACACATCCTGAGCCATCCGGTTACCGCAGTGCGGTATTCTGCACACATTTTTGACAAAAAATGTGTGTGACCGGAATTGCATTCACCGCATCCGGATCCGGATGCGGTGAATGCAATTCATGTTTGCAATGTGACCCTACCCTATGTCTGGAGGAAAGAAGGTTTAATCATAATCACAGATGTAGATTCTTTACTGTAAGAGCAGTGAGATTATGGAACTCTCTGCCACATGATGTTGTAATGAGTGACTCACTTCTAACATTTAAGAAGGGCCTAGATGCCTTTCTTGAAAAATATAATATTACTGGTTATATATACTAGATTCTTTGATAGGGCATTGATCCAGGGAACTCGTCTGATTGCTGTATGTGGAGTCAGGAAGGAATTTTTTTCCCCAATGTGGAGCTTAGTGTTGCCACATGGGTTTTTTTTTTCCTTCCTCCGGATCAACATGTTAGGCTATGGGTTGAACTAGATGGACTTAAAGTCTTCCTTCAACCTTAAAAACTATGAAACTTGAACCCACAGGAGCTTCCCAAAATTTAACAATGTTGAGCTGTGAAATTATGCATTTTTCCCACATGTTGGTTTTGCCCCAAACATTTAATTTTCAAAATGGTAATGTGGCACCCTGGCACCCTGGTTGGGGCACCACAGAACTCTTAGTGCACAAATGGAATGTACACAGCAAGCAGAATTCACTACTAAAACACCTTTTACACCCCCTTTTCACCCCAGGCCTCTAGGGGGAGCTCCACTGGTTACCTTTAGCCAGTTCCCCTATAAATACGGGTCCTGGAGAAAGAAACGGTGGAGTGTGCAGTCACTTTAGAACTGTGAACAGCTAGGAGAGCTGACCTGATACTGGAGCCACACTAGGCCCATACCAGCACACCCGAGAAGTGAGGGACTCTCGCAATAAGAGTCTTAGGAACAGGAGACAAAGCCCTGACAGGGGTAGAGGAGCTATTCCAACTCACCCTAACAATCCGGTCACTGGGTCTGAGCTGCAGGAGCCACATCGCAGGCTGCAGAGAAACCAGCACCTTAACAAGGGAATTTAGCTCCCTGTATACCTGAAGCACCACCAGATGAGAGCCCGGGGAAAGGAGGAGTACAACGCCTAACCCCTTTATAGTGCCCTCAGTGCAGCAAACTCAGGTGAAACACGTCCCACCAGAACGTGCAACCCGGTCCGGCAGGATTCCATATCCACCAGACCTCACCAGAACTGTAGAACCAAGGAAGCCTACACACTGCTTGATGTGGAACCTCCAGGAGTGCCAACCTCATCACCCGGTTGAGTGTATCAGTTGTCACCAGTAAAGGTACTAAAAGACTCTATGTATCCGTGCATCATTCCTGGACTAGCCCAAAGTAATTACTGAGCTGCCGTATTCCATCCAGCGCAGCTCCTGGCCCCGGGGACTCCTGCTCGTCCTGTGGGGAGCATCCCATCCAGCTGCCGCACATCCTCCGGAGGCCCCAGCAGCACCAGTGCCATCACCGGATACCCACAGGTGGTGTCACGACAAACAAGACTCATCCCCATCCTTTAATCCCTTTTGATCTGACCACCGGGCCCACAGCCTCAGGTGCGGAACCGTGACAAGTGCTGCATCGCCTGAGATGTGAGCATCCGGCAACGGTGAGTCAGTAACATGAGAAAATAGACCATACAATTTCTTAAGCAATTTCTCCTGATTCCCCATATGTGGTGAAAAAAATGACTTTGTGGGTACAAGGCAGGATTTAGAAGGGAAAGAGCGCTATTTAAATATTGAAGTGCCATTTAAGCTGGATTAAATTGCAGATGCCATGTCACATTTGAAGAGACCCTGATTGATATGCCAAAACAGCAGAAACCCCCACAAGTAACTAGAGATGAGGGAACCTTTCGAAGTTCAGGTTCCGTCTCAGTTCGCCAAACAGGCATATGTTGGCTGTATAGAATACAGTATAAGCATCGGTAATGTGAGTAGAAATATGGCCGCAGACCTTGGGAAGTGAACTGCGCATGTGCCAGAGTGGCAAGATGGCGCCGGGTAAACTTCCAGTGAGGCATAGCAACGGCCAGTGATGCATCAGATCAAGCATGCGCGATCCAATACTCAACGTTTTACATGTGGATAATGGTGGCTGCAGAAACAAAAGGTAGATATGATAATACTGGCACGTTTAATCGACAATGCAATGACTGCACCTGTACCAATTTACTCCGATAAGTTACTTTATGCATGGCTGAGCAATGGAAATGTAGATTTCATTATGATCACAGATGGACAATGGCAATTGTATGTGAAGCATTGTACATGTAATATGGATGGACACAATGTAAAATGGTGTAGATATGATAAGAGATAATGAGATTTGGATTAATTATGTAAATGAATATGTACATAAGAACTAGCCTAGCTATGACTAGTTGCTAGAAGAAACGCGACTGAGCCTGAAACGTTGCACACTGCACTTGATGGCCTAATAAAGGCAGAATTTGGACACTTTACTTGGAGTGCTGCATTCCTTTTTTAGTTTGTATGAATAGCAAACATAAGTATTGCTTGGATTGATTTGCACCCTACTACAACAGCCGTGCTGCTCTCTTAACTAATCTTATATATACATATATATATGAGTGACACATATCATGCTTTATATCTATATCTATACCCTCTGATACTGCAAAATTCTGAGGGGTTTACGAAGTAACATCCGACTCACCCTATATTTTGACAAGAACTACTGCAAGAGATTTCAACAGATATTAAATAAGGACTCCTTAGACATTATTGTTCTAAAGATTGAGTATCTCCAGATCACTGTACCAGAAATAAAGGATAAAATTGCTGCAATTGAAACACTACTAGTAGGGGTCTTCACCACAAATAACATAGCTGATTTAAAGAATCAAATCAATGAATCTGTAGGCAATTTTAGAAGATCTCTACAAGAGAAGAAGCGCCTGAAATTTCTACATGACACTGAGGATTATGAATAGAATCATGTATATAGATTGACAGAATCAACTCCATTTGGCCCAAGACCATGGCAAAGATCTCCACGCCAGCCTCATTCCCCAAGTTCTGGCAGCGACTCTGACTCAAGCCTGAGGGGAAGTGTTACTTTTTTTAGAATTACACCCAAAAAGATATTCCCAACAAGAAGGTCAAGACGACGGAGCCCCACACAGGATGAGAACTCGGTCACAGGTAAGGTTCCCAACCTAGTCGTTAATATTTCCAATTATACATTATCTCTTGCTGAGTTATCCGTTCTGAACAAAGGCTTAACATTTTGTCTTACCCGAAGATGGGATTCATTTATATTTGAAAATGATCTGCAAAAATTCTATAGATCAATCAGATTGAAAACTCACTTTTGATTGGGAGAGACTGGGCCAATCCCTGTTACCCCAGAAGTGCCAAGGGATCCCATGAGTGTTGCCACACTAGGACAGCAGAATAACCAGACATTTTTGCCACCAAAAACCTATAATGCTACATTATACATTGATTTCATTGATTGAAAGGGATCTCAACTCAAACTTACATTACCACCGCTTAGGTTTTTTTCCAACCCACAAGAATACTTCTCCAGTAGAATAACAAGGAACTCACAATAAAACCAGCTGACAAGGGGGTCTCCATAGTATTTTGAACACTACTGACTACATCAAAGAGATAGAAAGGCAACTACAGGATGAGGACACCTTCAAAAGTATAATCCATGATCCGAAATAGAGAATACAGGCCAAAATCAAAACTACCCTCTGTATATCTACAGAACAAAACTATTGACATGAACACAACAACATTTTTATCCAAATCAAATCTGATCATGCCCGGTTATCTACGTTTTATGAAAAATTCACAAGAGTCTAAAAGGTCCCCCAGTGCATCCCATTGTTACATCAGCAGATTCAGTTCTGTCCCCCTTGTCTATCTACATGGAAAACATCCTCACACTATTACCAAAAAAAAAAGGAATTTTTATTGGATGCAAATGACTACTTAAGTAAAACCCACTCATTGGAGGAGGTTTACCCCAGTAGCATACTACTCACACATGATGTGACTAGTCTTTACACCTCTATTGACCACAACAAAGGCCTAGCGGTTGTTTCTAAGACAATATCAGAGACTGGAATATCTCAGAACTCCACCCATCTATAATGATAATAATAATCTTTATTTATATAGCGCCAACATATTCCACTGTGCTTCACAATTCAGAGGTTCATATTCCAACAATCATAAGAAACAGTTATCAGAAAATGCAATACAATACAATGCAAAAAACAATACAATACACTACAATACAAAATACAACACAAAGCATAATACAATAATTAAAGCAAAATAATGACAGCCCTGCTCATAAGAGCTTACAATCTAACAATGAAGTGGGGGTGACACAAAGTACAGGTGCTTATTTACAATGATGGTATAGTCAACTTGAGGAGATGGGAAAAAGATAGGAGCAGCATAAGTGGCTACCAACCATTATTTGTATTGCATTTGAAACTGGTTGAGCAGATAGGCTATGTCTAAGTGACTTTGACTAGGGATCATGATAGGCTGCCCTAAAAAGATGTGCTTTTAGGGATCACCTGAAACTATGTAAGTTGTGGATAGACCTAATTTCTTGGGATAGAGCATTTCAGAGAATTGGTGCAGCTCGGGAGAAGTCTTGGAGCCGGGAGTGTGAGGTTCGGATTAATGTAGAAGTGAGTCTAAAGTCACTTCCAGAGCAAATAGAATGGGTGGGATGATAGAGATGAGTGTAGAGAAGTAGGGTGGTGCTGTACTGTGAGGAGCTTTGTCCATGAGAACAAGCACTTTGAATTAGATCCTATAGTGTATGGGCTGCCAGTGTAATGACTGGCATAGAGCGGAACGGTCTGAGTAACGGTTAGCTAGATAAGTGATCCTGGCTGCTGCATGCACTAGAGAAGGGAGAGTCTAGTGAGGGGGAGGCCACTTAAAAGAGAATTACAACTATGTCTTTAACTGTTTAAACAGTTCTTAGGGAAAATTATTTTCTCTTTCATGATGATTGTTATGTTCAGCTACGTGGGACTGCTATGGGTTCTAACATGGCGCCTGCATACACTAGCCTGCACATGAACCAATTTGAGATTGATCATGTGTATACTAATCAATTGTTTCGCCAACATGCCATCCAATGTTTCAGATATATAGGCAATATATTCTGCATCTGGAATGGGAGCCTCTCATCGGTAGAAGCATTTTATACACATATAATCTTCGTCAGACCAGTCTACTATGAATTATGACCTACAGGAAATCAATTTCCTTGGCAAAAAATCAGTAAGACATCAGACAACAAGCTAGTTTCTGATCTCTACCAAAAACTTAAAGAGGACCTGTCATCCCCCCATGGATGTGAATCTAAGCCCAGCACTGTATGCGACCAATCAGAAGAGCCCCTCACATCTCATTGACATAGAATGGTGGATTTGTCGTCCATTCTATGTTAATGATAAGTGAAGAGGACGTCGGAGCTGGAAGTTGGCGGAAAGAAGACAGAAGATCCCCGGGGCCGGACGAAGAGGCGGAGATGGCGGAAAGAAGAGAGAAGATCCCCGGGGCCGGAGGAAGAGGACGCCTGGCCGGACGGAGGACTTGTGGATCGGACGGACGATCAGATGACTAAGAAGGCATGTAAGTGATCGACGGGGACGTTAGGGTAGGGGACGGCGGGGGCTTCGGGTGTAGGGCTTTAGGTGTTAGCGACAGCGGCGGGGGAAAGCGGCGGGAGCTTAGGAGGCGGCGGGGCTTAGGGGGTAGGGGCTTAGGTGCGGCGGGGCTTAGAGGGTAGGGGGTTAGGTGCGGCGGGGCTTAGGGGGTAGGGGCATAGGTGCGGCGGGTCGGGGCTTAGGGTGTAGGGGTGCGGCGGACTTAGGGGGTAGAGGCTTAGGTGCGGCGGGTCGGGGCTTAGGGTGTAGGGGTGCGGCGGACTTAGGGGGTAGGGGTTTAGGTGCGGCGGGTGGGGGCTTGGCGGCGGACGGTAGGGGCTTAGGTGCGGCGGGTGTTAGGTGGTAGGGGCTTAGGTGCGGGGGGGCTTAGAGGGTTGGGGCTTAGGTGCGGCGGGGCTTAGGGGGTAAGGGCTTAGGTGCGGTGGGTCGGGGCTTAGGGTGTAGGGGTGTGGCGGACTTAGGGGGTAGGGGCTTAGGTGCGGCGGGTGGGGGCTTTTAGGTGCGGCGGGGCTTAGTGGGTAGGGGCTTAGGTGCGGCGGTGCTTAGGGGGTAGGGGGTTAGGTGTAGCGGGGCTTATGGGGTAGGGGCTTAGGTGTCGCGGGGCTTTTAGTTGCGGCGGGGCTTAGGGGGTAGGGGATTAGGTGCGTCTGGTCGGGGGTTAGGTGCGGCGGGGCTTAGGGTGTAGGGGCTTAGGTGCGGCGGTGCTTAGGGGGTAGGGGCTTAGGTGGGGCGGGTCGGGGCTTAGGATGCGGCGGAGCTTAGAGGGTAGGGACTTAGGGGCGGCGGAGTTAGGGGGTAGGAGCTTAGGTGCGGGGTGGCTGTGCGGACATTGCGGGGTGGGTGTGCGGACATGGGGTGGCTGTGCGGACATGGGGGGCTGTGTGTACGACATGGGGGTGGCTGTGCGGACATGGGGGTGGCTGTGTGGACATGGGGGGGGCTGTGTGGACATGGGGGGGGCTGTACGGACATGGGTGGGGCTGTGCGGACATGGGGGGGGCTGTGCGGACATGGGAGAGGCTGTGCGGACATGGGGAGGGGCTGTGCAGACATGGGGGGGGGTCTGTGCGGACATGGGGGGTGGTCTGTGCGGACATGGGGGGGGCTGTGCGGACATGGGGGGGGCGAATTGTGGGTAGCGGGGAGCGGAGGCGGCTGTGCCGCCTCCGCTCCATGGTCCCCGGGGAGCGAGTTGCGGCTCAGGCAGCGACTCGCAATGGCCTCGCGGCCATTGCTCGCGCTACCTGAGCGGTAAATCGGTAAGGTTGTGGCCGAGCCTGTGGATGGATTTTCGGGCAGCGACTCGCAATGGCCGCTTCGCGGCCATTGCTCGCCCTGAGCCAGCGACTCGCAATGGCCTAGCGGCCATTGCTCGCGCAGCATTGGGCGCTTCGCGCCCAATGTTAAATTCGTATCCACATGACCACGCCGGAAGTAGCGCGCGGAGGGGCGCTTTTCCGATTCGCGATTATATAATAGATATCGTGCTTGAAAACCCTATTTGATATTTCTTTTCCAAGTATGTATATATATCTAAAAAAAAATATTGTATATTGAAGAGGTTTTTAAGAGCTGTTTTATAATAGATTATGTTCAACTTTTATCAAAGGACATATGGTCCAGGGGACTGATGCGTGGACCTAAAAGAACTGAATACCTTTTAGATCTGGTAAAAAGTGGGTTCAAATCCAGTGGACATTCTTATTAAAATAATGATTGTGTAATGGCTTTATATTTGGTAATAAACATAGATTAAAATTTTATGGAGAAAGTTATAAAAAAATATAAACTATTTGATTGTATTTATGTGTTTTGTGTTGCATGCACCAAGTGGGTGCAGACATCGCAGAGGATCCAAGGAGGTGTTTGAGGGTGAAGGGCTAATAAGGATGGCGTTGCTAAATATATTTGTGTTTTTTTATTCCTAATATTTTTTTTCTTTTTGTTGTATCTTTTTTACTATTTACTTGAAACTCTTAATGGCCGGGTCTCTCTTGGCCAAACATTAAGAATTTCAGGCTTAATGCCAGCTGGTAATACAAAGCTGGTATTAGCCCCTTATTACTCAGTGTGCCACCACCACTAGCACCGCTGGATGAGCTGGGTAAAGCACCTGGAAATGGTGCTATGATGAATATGAATGTGCCAAATTCAGGAGTGAAACTCTATCTGGGACCAAGTGCCTCCAGGTCCGCGCCGCTGCCTCAAAGGGATATCAAAGACAACGGAATGCTTTGATTAAAGTAGTGGTCATTCCCTGAGGAAGGAGCTGGGATATAAGCTCCGAAACGCGTCGGAAAATAAAGCAGAAGATTACTTTAATCAAAGCATTCCGTTGTCTTTGATATCCCTTTGAGGCAGCGGCGCGGACCTGGAGGCACTTGGTCCCGGATAGAGTTTCATCCCCACGCTGTGGAAGTGTCGTCCTTGCTGCAGCTGCTAGGTTTGAGCGATCAAGCTGGTTGTGGGCTTCACAACAGAACCAGGTGAGCAGTTTTTATACTGTACGTGAATTGTCTCCTAAGTGGGATAAGACCCTATGAGCATTCTCATTTTTCTAAATTCAGGAGTGGCTGAGGGCTGCTAATCTTTAGTGTGAGGGGCCCTAAAATGATGGACCCTCACCCTACAGCAAGGGTCGGGAACGTCCGATGTCCGCCATGTTACCTGATCCGGCCCATGGTCACTTTGCTCCTTTTGTAACGCGGTCCCTTTAGGGTATGTGCACATCAGTCGTTTTGTGGGCTGCTTTTGGACGTTTTCCGTCGGCGTTTTCCGCTCAGTTTTATGTTAATTTATGTTAATCCTACCCTCCGGTTGGATTAACATGCTAGTCAATGGATTTTAGAAAACTCTGTCTACATTACAACGTTTTTCTTCTGGTCGTTTTCAGTCAAAACTGAGTTTTTTCACCGGTTTCCAAAAATAGAGCAAGTGACTTCTTTCCTCCGTTTTTCCACCGGTTTCAGCTGAACAAGTGCACTAAAAACTCAGTTTTAAAACCGCTCAGGAAAACCGCCGACAAAACGCTGTAAAACCGGGCGGAAAACGAGCAAAAAACGAGCAAAAAACGAGGGACACTGCTGAGCACAGAAAACTCAGTTTCTGCCAGTGTCCTGCGGTTCCCGGTCGGTCTGCAGAAATGCAGAACCGACTGATGTGCACATAGCCTTAAAGCTTCAGAGGTGCGCGCCAGAATTGTTTCTGACGTGTAACATAGTCAGCGTGAGACATTCTGTGTGGCAGGAGCCTCTGTGCTGTCCAGCTCCTAAGGAATACAATCAGCTCCTGCACATCTTAAATACACAATTCCTCCACCTCCAGGAGGTCAGTGAGTAAACATAAAAGGTGTCAGAATAAGTAAATAAAGCGTCTGTTTTGCACTACTTCTTTAGGCGTGCAGGGATTAGGACTGTCAGCAGTAAGAAGGAGCTGCATTCAGCAACATAGCCAAGGGAGGGAGATAAAAATCATGTGAAGCCATGTTAAAATCATATATGTCCATATTGATTTTTATCTATCTTCCTTTGGATGTGTTGCTGGATCTCCTTTTGGCTCTGGCCCCATGCACCCATGTGTCATATGCTTTGACCTCATGTACCCATGTGTCGTACGCCTCTGGCCCCATGAACCCTTTGTTTCATACACCTCTGGCCCCTGAGTACCCGTGTCTTATACGCCTCTGACCCCCGCGTACCAGTGTGCCGTACGCCTCTGACCCCATGTACCCAAGTGTTGTACGTCTCTGACTCTGTGTACATGTGTGTCGTACACCTCTGGTCCCCTGTACCCTCTGTGTTTTACGCCTCTTGCCCCATGTACCTGTGTGTGTTGTACGCCTCTGGCGCCGTTTACTCATGTGTCGCACGCCTCTGACCCTGTGTACCCATGTGTCGTACACCTCTGGCTCCGTGTACCCGTGTGTCGTATGCCTCTGGCCCCGTGTACCCGTGTGCTGTGTACTATGCCTCTGGCCTCATGTACCCATGTGCTGTATACTATGCCTCTGGCCCCTTATACCTGCATGTTGTATACTATGCCTCTGGCCCTATATGCCCATGTGTTGTATACTATGCCTCTGGCCCTGTGTACCTGTGTGCTGTATACTATGCCTCAGATCCCGTGTACTGTATACTGTGCCTCTGGCCAAGTGTACCTGTGTGCTGTATAATATGCCTCTGGCCCTGTGTACCTGTGTGCTGTATAGTATGCCTCACATCCCGTGTACTTTATATTATGCCTCAGATCCCGTGTACCTATGAGCTGTATACTATGCCTCTGGCACTGTGTACCCGTGTGCTGTGCACTATGCCTCTTGTCCCGTGTACCCGTGTACTGTATACTGTGCCTCTGGCCCCATCTACTTGTGTGCTGTATACTATGCCTCTAGCCCCGTGTAACTTTGTGCTGTATACTATGCCTCAGATCCTGTGTGCTGTATTCTATGCATCTGGCCCTGTTTACCGTGTGCTCTATACTATGCCTCTGGCCCTATGTACCCGTGTGCTGTCTACTATGCTTCAGATCCCGTGTACCCATGTGCTATATACTATGCTTTGGGCCTCGTGTACTGTATACTATGCCTATGTACCCATGTGCTGTATGCTATGCCTCAGAACTCGTGTACCAATGTGCTGTATAGTATGCCTTGGGCTCCATGTACCCTTCTGCTGTATACTATGCCTCTGCCCCCATGTACCCATGTGCTGTATACTATGCCTCTTGCCCCGTGTACCCGTGTGCTGTATACTATGCCTCTAGCCCTGTGTACCCGTGTGCAGTGTACATCTGGCCCCGTCTACCCATGTGCTGTATACTATGCCTCTGGCCCTGATTACCCATGTGCTGTATACTATGCCTCTGGCCCCATTTACCCTTGTGCTGTATACTATGCCTCTAGCCCTGTGTACCCACGTGCAGTGTACATCTGGTCCCGTGTACCCATGTGCAGTATGCCTCAGGCTTCATGTACCATCTAGGTGCTGTATACCTCAGGCTATATGTTTGCTGATGAATGTGTTTGCTTACCAGCATGAGATGAGGACACACTTTGTAGTTGGGGTGAGTGCAAAATACGCCCTAGTTCCACAAATGTGATGCAGCTGACACTGGTTCGAAGTACTGTATGTGCCCCTAGTACAGTATTTGTCCCCAAGGATGCCTCTGCCCCCAGTGTTTTATATGTCCTCCAATGCTGTATGTGCCCCCAATGATGTATTTACCCTCCAGTGCTGCCTCTGCTCCCTAGTGTTGTATGTGCCCCATTGTGCTCTTTATGCCACCAGCATCTCCTGTGATGTATATGCCCCCCAACGTCTCCTGTGATGTATAAGCCCCCGCCCCACCTGTGATATCTATGCCCCCCAACTCCTCCTGTGATGTATATGCCCCAATATCTCCTGTGATATCTGTGCCCCAGTTCCTCCTGTAATGTCTATGCCCCCCAGCTCCTCCTGTGATGTCTATGCCCCCCAGCCCCCTGTGATGTATATGCTCCAGAGCCTCCTGTAATGTATATGCCCCAGAGCCTCCTGTGATATATATGCCCCAGCCCCCCTTGTGATCTTTATGCCCCAGCCCCCTTGTGATCTATATGCCCCAGCCCCTCTTGTGATCTATATGCCCCAGCCCCACTTGTAATCTATATGCCCCAGTGCCTCCTATGATCTATATGCCCCAGCCCCTCTTGCGATCTATAAGCCTCTGTATCTCCTGTGATGTATATGCCCCAGCCCCTCCTGTGATGAATATGCCTCTGTCCCTCCTGTGAAGTATATGCCCCCCTTTTCTCCAGTGATTTATATGCAGCAGTCCCAGTGTCTCCTATGTGAAGTATATGATTTACAAAAATTATTATCACAAAGAGTAGACTGTGCTCCGGGCGACATAAATCTGGAAAGGCAGTTGTGAGCAGCAACAAAATCAGTATCATCAAACATCACAGTCGAACCAAAGAGCAGCAGCGCCAGACACCACATTAGAGGTGAGTTAATGAATGTTTTGACATAGTCAGGACATTTTAAAGGTTATAATTTTGTGCAGCCCCCGAAGGTTGGTAGAAATTTCCAAATGGCCCTCAGCAGGAAAAAGGTTCCCCACCCCTGCCCTACAGAGAATAGCAGCCCTCAGCTACCTAGTTTTACCTTGGTTGGCAAATAAAAATAGAGCGTAACCCTTCGCATTTTTTTGCCAGCTGAGGGGAAAAGTAAAAATAAGCAGCTGAGGGTGGCAGCTTGTAGCTGTCAGCTTTATCTGTGCTGAGACTGAAAAATACAGCAGAACTCTGTGCATTTTTTTGTGAAAATGCAGTCTAATTACAACAGCCAATCATAGATGCTCTCCAGACCATGAGCGTCTGTGATTGGATGTTACCCAGTCAATGATGTGAATATGCAGAAAGGTCAATAGGCGGGACCAGATGTGAGTGAGAAGAAGTGCAGGAGAGCAGATGCATAAGCAAGCAAGCAGCGGGAGACAGTTAAGATGATCTGTATGTGTCTGTCTGTGTGTATGTGTAGCATAATGTAGAACAGAACCATTAGTGCATTTGCGCTAACACTTCTGTCCTAGTTAAGCTACACACACATCTGAACAATTGTCAAACAACACCAGAATTTCTGACTTTTCAGCAAAATGTTTGAGGTCGAGGAGCCAAACGAACATTGACAAATTCGGTTCAGGTTTGAAATTGGTGAACATGTTTGATCAAAGTTCACTCATCTCCACTCATTAGTTTTACATGCATAGAAAGTTATTAATTCCTGTTGTCTTCTCCCACTTACTATGGACTAACCTGGTTCCCAGAACAAGAAGTTAATGCCTCCTTATAATACAATATATTTTTTTTTTTATTTCTCTCTAGATTCCAAAGCTTCCCTTATTTGCTCACTTAAAGAGAACAAATATGTTATTTTCTTATGTTGGTCCTGATGTAACCATTCTACTATTGACAATTGAGTCACTCAGATATACCGTATATACTCGTGTATAAGCCGACCCGTGTATAAGCCGACCCCCCTACTTTTGCCCCCAAAATCTGGGAAAACCTATTGACTCGTGTATAAGCCGAGGGTGGACCCCAGCACAGGTATACAGCCCCCAGCAGTGTGGTATACAGGCCCCCGCAGTGGTATACAGGCCTCCCCAGTGGTAGTATACAGCCCCCAGAAGTGTGGTATACAGCAGCCTCCCCAGTAGTACATACAGGCCCCAGCAGTGTTACAGCAGCCTCCCCAGTGGTATATACAGCAGCAGCCCAAGTGGTAGTATACAGCAGCCCCAGAGATATATACAGCAGCCCCAGTGGTAGTATACAGCAGCCCCAGAGGTATATACAGCAGCCTCCCCAGTGGTATATACAGCAGCAGCCCCAGTGGTAGTATACAGCAGCCCCAGAGATATATACAGCAGCCCCAGTGGTAGTATACAGCAGCCCCAGAGGTATATACAGCAGCCCCAGAGGTAGTATACAGAAGCCCCAGTAGTAGTATACAGCAGCCCCAGTAGTAGTATACAGCAGCAGCCCCAGTGGTAGTATACAGCAGCAGCCCCAGGGGGTATATACAGCAGCAGCCCCACGGGGTATATACAGCAGCAGCCCCAGTGGTAGTATACAGAAGCCCC
>JARQOC010000217.1:0-112500 GCA_033576535.1 Allobates femoralis
TTCCCATCTCCCTTTTGTTATAGGAAATATAAGACACTTTGTTTTAAGCCAATCATAAAGATTTATTTCTCCTTTATTGCCTTATATAAGGCCACCATGTTCACTCTACTTGTTGTACCAGGTATGGGATTCTGGATATAATCAATATTTTTAGCTAAATTCCTACTTGATTTCTTTTTGGAATTTTAGAAGAGTCGTCTTGATTATATGACCACCATTATCTTGGCAGTACAATGATACTGCTGTCAGTATTGATGTTTAAAGTCTAACAAATCTGTTTCATTTTTGACAGATAATTGTGGTATTATACAGAATACATATGAAGAGCAAGTCATTATCCCAGATAGATCATCATCCCTTCACATCCAAGATTCGCCATCTGATGCTTTAAAGCGATCTTCTCATGTTCAGAAAAATAAAAGCCACATGAGGGGTGTTCAACAGCAAAGAGCTTCCACGGGGGAGAAGCCATATTCCTGTTCAGAATGTGGGAAATGTTTTACTTGGCAATCAAAGCTTGCTTCACATCTAAAAACTCACACAGGGGAGGAGCCATTTTCATGTTCAGAATGTGGGAAACGTTTTACTTGGAAATCACAGCTTGTGTCACATCTAAAATCTCACACAGGGGAGAAGCCATTTTCATGTTTAGAATGCGAGAAATGCTTTTCCCATAAATCAGCTCTTCTTAGACATCAAATAGTTCACACAGGGAAGAAGCAATATTCATGTTCAGAATGTGAGAAGCGCTTTTCCCATAAATCAGCTCTTCTTAGACATCAAATGATTCACACAGGGGTGAAGCCATTTTCTTGTACCATATGTGAGAAAGGTTTTAACCTAAAGTCAGCTTTAACTGTACATCAGAGAATTCACACAGGGAAACCATTTTCATGTTCAGAATGTGACAAGCGCTTTTCCCAGAAATCAGATTTCTTAGACATCAAATAATTCACACAGGGAGAAGCCATTTTCATGTTCAGAATGTGACAAGCGCTTTTCCCATAAATCAGCTCTTTTTAGACATCAAATAATTCACACAGGGGAGAAGCCATTTTCTTGCACCATATGTGGGAAGTGTTTTAACATAAAGTCAGCTCTAATTGTACATCAGAGAATTCACACAGGAAAACCATTTTCATGCCCATAATGTGGAAAATGTTTTATCGTCAAATCAAATCTTAACCATGAATATACTCAAACAGGAGAAGCCATTTTAACATAGTAACATAGTTTTTAAGGTTGAAGGAAGACTTTAAGTCCATCTAGTTCCCCCCATAGCCTAACATGTTGATCTAGAGGAAGGCAAAAAAAAACCCATGTGGCAACACTAAGCTCCACATTGGGGGAAAAAATTCCTTCCTGACTCCAGATCCGGCAATCAGACTAATTCCCTGGATCAACGCCCCATCAAAGGATCTAGTATGTATAACTGGTAATATTATAGTTTTCAAGAAAGGCATCCAGGCCCTTCTTAAATGTTAGTAGTGACTCCCTCATTACACCATCATGTGGCAGAGAGTTCCATAGTCTCACTGCTCTTACAGTAAAGAATCCGCGTCTGTGAGTATGATTAAACCTTCTTTCCTCCAGACGTAGAGGATGCCCCCTTGTCCCAGTCTCTGTAGAGGATGCCCCCTTGTCCCCGTCTCGGGTCTAAGAGTAAAGAGATCATTAGAAGGGTCTCTGTACTGTCCCCTCATATATTTATACAGTATTATAAGATCACCCCTAAGCCTTCGTTTTTCCAAGCTAAATAACCCCAAGTTTAATAACCTGTCTTGGTATTGCAGACCCCTCAGTCCTCTAATAACCTTGGTCGCTCTTCTCTGGACCCGCTCTAGTTCAGCTATGTCTTTCTTATACACCGGAGACCAGAATTGTACACAGTATTCTAAGTTCAGAATGTGAGAAATGTTTTAATAGGAAATCACAGCTTCTTGTACATCTAAAATCTCACACATGGTGAAGCCATTTCTTTGTTCAGAATGTGGGATATGCTTTAATCACTTGTGTTAGGCCTAGTTCACATCTATGCGCCCCTGCTTTTGCGTAATGCGACGTTTCTGGGTGCGTCTGACTAAGCGCATGCGCGATGACGTCAGGCACTTCACACTTGCGCTTCCAGGATGTCGCCTCCTGCGCTCGGCTGCGGCCAGCCATAGAAGGTAATGGGGGCACCGAGCGCAGGAGCAGTGCATCCATGCGCCTCTGCGTTTGCCTGCAGTTGCATCAAACGGCATCTGTGCTAGCGCAAAGCAGGCAAACGCAGGAGCACATAGATGTGAACTAGGCCTTAGACACATGAGATTTTGCACGGGAGTAGCCTTTTTCATGTTCTCTATGTTAATTTTTTTTTTTTTTTAACAAAAGTCACTTGTGATTGCACATAAAAAAAAAAAACAGAAAAAAATCCACAAGTAAATTCTGTTTAGACATTATGGAACTCATGCAGGGAAGCAGACATATTTTTAATTGTTTCTGTCAAATCCCTCTAATGACAACACCCAAGGGAGTTTCCATATTTTCCCCGTGTTACCTCCATATTCTCATGTTTCCCCCCACATTCCAAAGACCGAGAGGGAATGACGATTGTGAGCCCCAATGGGGTCGGTAATGTCTGTGTTCTGACTCATCAGAATAAGTAAGGGATTAGTTTTATGATTCTAACACTTAACAACTATTCATGTACATAGTGGAAATAAAGAACTAATGGGATTAAGAGCGAATAACATGCGCACAGCTGTTGATAATATTATCATGCTGTAAAAAGGAGATCTTTCATTAGTATGAAGAGAAATATACTGTAGTGGATAAAAACATTTAGAATAAGGAGGCAGAGCGTATCTCACACATTAAAGTGATCATCCACTACCCTGACTCAGTTACTGTTCATTCATAAATGCCAAAGTATAATTCCCCTAAAGATCCACATACACCGTTTCTGCCACTTTTTTTCGTATGTCTTTCTGCCCCTTGGCGTCAGCTCTGCTGTCACAGTCACCCCTTCATCTTTAAGATTTCTCTTCTCCCTTTTTACTACATTTCCCATCAACCCTTATGTCGAGCTGAACGTTAGCGGTGAGCACAGACTTCCTAAATCCTTCTCACTTCACCCCTAGCATGATCTCCTATATGGCACACTGTTACAGCTAATGGAAGGAATACAAGAAGCATGTAATCTGCACTGCACTAGTTGGGCAGCGGATAGACTGTAGGGGTGTGTTAGAAGGGAGGCCATAGAGCAGGAGATTGCAGTGGTCGAGGTGAGAGATGATGAGGGCATGCACTAGTATATTTGCAGATTCTTGGTTATGGAATGTACGGATCCTGGAAATATTTTTGAGTTGGAGTCAGCAGGAGGTGGAAAGGGCTTGGATATGTGGCTTGAAGGAGATAGCTAAGTCGAGGGTTACCCCGAGACAGCAAGCAAGTGGGGCTGGGGTGAGTGAGCAGTCATTGACTTTGATGGATAGGTTTTTTGGGGGAATTGAGTGAGGTGAATTTTGTTTTGTCAATGCTAATTTTTAGAAATTGTGCAGAGAAAAAGGATGAGATAGCAGACACACATATTGAGATTCTGGTTATTAAGGAGGTGATATTGAGTCCAGAGAGGTAGATCTGAGTGTCATCAGTGCTCACACAATACTGAAAGTCATGGGACTCTGAGCTGTCCTAGGCCAAAGGTGTAGATGGAAAACAGTAGGGCAAAAAGAACTGAAACTTGGGGGACACCGATGGATAGTGGATGAGATAAAGATGTGGTTGGAGAGTGAGAGACGCTGAAAGTGAGTCAAGTCACGGGGACTGTGGGGAAAAGGGAAACAGGGACGCGTGATCTGCCCCTCAAGCTTGGGAGCCCTGAACATTCCCTAACTCAGGGGTACTCCTGATGGAGAGGCCCGAGTCTCCACCCTGAGATTAATAACTCCTGCTAGCCTGATCACTACTGAGAACACAGATGGCTGACACCCAAGCCAGCCTGTGGAACTCAGAAGTATGAGAGAAACCTCAGTCTGGAGTGTCAAAATCTAAAGTATGAACAGAGGCAGATGCCGCCATGACATTCTGCGAGTTTTGAGCAAAACGCCATGTGAGAGTACCCCACCCCTTCCCACTACGAGGGGCCTCTAGAACCTCAGGACCAATTCTCTCCGGATAAGGGCGGTGGAACACCCTAACCAGATGCTCCACATGTGTAACAGAGGCAAGTTCTCTCCTCAGGACCATAACCCTGCCAGTGAACCAAGTACTGTGAAGAACGACGAACCACCCGAGAATCAATATTTCTCAACACCTTAAAACTCCAACGGTCCATCAACTAAGACTGGAGGAGCAGGAAGGAAGGCTCCGGAACCCACAAATTTCTTTTATGGAACACAATATGGATCTTATAGGAATCAGGTAAGACGAAAAGCCAACAGATTGATGATGGCAGTAATTTTGAATGGACCGATGAACCAAGGTCCTAACTTAAGTGATGGTACCTTAAAGGGGTTTTCCCACTGTCAAGAAAACTTTGTCAGGACCTGCAGCTCTCTGGCGCCCCCTTATCCTGCTGGCCAAACCAGGTATTGCCAGAGGATAAGATAAAGAGCCCAGCTGCTCTTACTTTATGTCGTCTACTGCGGCATGTAATGTGACGGGAAGTATATATACCACCAGTTCCTGTCAGGAACGTATATATACCTCGATCCAGTCACCCTCAGGTCCACAATATCACATAAATGCAAAAATTATGCTGCCACCACCGATCTCTTTCAGGTGGATCGGTAACCTGTCTGGTAACGTGTAAAAGCGGGGATGTGTGTCAGCTCATCATAGAACAAGAAGAACGAAACTAAGTAAATTTATAAAGTTTACTCAAGAAAGTTGGCAGTGTTTACAAAAGATATACAAGATATTACAAAAGAGGCAATTTACATATATGCATAAAACAGTTATAAAAATAAAAGGGAATTAAATGAGAAAGGTACAAAACCTGCTTCATGTGGTGAGGATCCCAGATTCAGTGGGGGGGAATTCCCCAGAAATGTATGATGCCTCGATGCAGCGTGTGGTGCTGCGTCTGAAGTCCCAGGGTCGAATGAAGCCAAAATGGACACTCAGGTTTTTTGTAATGGGGCATAAAATCCAGGAACTCCCACTTGTGTTCACCTCCCTGGTTGGCTGGTTCTGTGAAACCCACCTCTTTCACAATGCTCCCAAAAACCTACGTTTTCATATCTTTGGTTGGGCTGCTGTCACGTCAAAACCATTAACATCATGTTTTCCCTCGGAAATTTACACAAAGATTAATATCAAAAATGATATATCTATGATGTTCAGAAGGTCGGAACCTATTTCCCAGGTTTCTGATTGTTACCCCGATATAAAAGATATACCATTATAACTGAAAAAAGGTAAACATCACAAAAATATGATTTATGAATTTGTGCCGTGAATTATGATATTTGACGTTAAAAGACTGTAAGTTAAGACAAAGGGGATATCACAGAGACAAAACCAGATTAGACTAGCTGAATTCAGAGTTTTATGGCTAGTCGTAAAAATTCCTGACTGGGGCAAAGGGAAGTGGAGATCTATGCATCTTCCTTATGAACGCAAGGGGCAGAGTAGTAAAAAAAAGATCTCTGGCTGTCTTTTCAAACATTTTAAAACAATGGCAAAAAAATCATATTTTCCTGACACCCACGAACAAAGTTAATTTAAAAGTTAATTTCAGGGGAGTGGCCTAGCCATGAGGGAGTGAGGACGTGTTTTACTGAGCTCCTTAATCCGGGCACAATTATCAGCATCCGTGACCATCCAGCACCTATCCAAATGGAGCCATGAGCCAGAGGAGGACAGGAGGAAGCAGCACACAGCCCTAACATGGCCAAAGGGGGGTGAGCACAAAGGAACACAGCCGCGGGCCCGACCATAGGATCTAAGATGGCCGCGGGGGTGATGGACGCATGTAACGAGGCTCCAGGCACTTGGACACTATCCACCGCATCCAAGCTCGCCTGTCCTCCCTACACACTACCAGCTCCACTGCCATCACCCCACCGACCATCTGGGCCACGCACCCTATCCTGTGGCTGGCCGTGCCCTGCGGCCCCCACTCAGGCCTGCGACCCCTCACAAGGCCTGCGGACCTCACTCAGGCCGCGAACCCGCACTCTGGCCTGCGGCCCCAGCTGCACCGGCACCGCTCCCTCCCCGGAGTCCCCGTTCTCCTTGCCCGGCGGGTCCCGCTCCACCAGGAGGCACCATCACTGTGGGTGCTGGCCTCCTCCAGCGGCGCCCGGCGCCACTCTGAACTGTAGGCCCCGCGGCCACCTAGCAGGCGGCTCGTCCCTCCTGCCCTCCACAGCGGCGGGACACCCGCTCCGGGACCTCGCACCGCGCCAGCAGTGACTGTGCACCCCGCCGGCGGGCCCCACACTCCCGGCCGGATCCCCGGCCCACAGCAGCAGCACCGCGCCTGACGCCCTCGGCGGCTGCCCGCCCTGCCAGCACCGACCAGCCAGGACAGGAGCACCAGCGCTCCCACGACACCACAGCCAGACAGGTGAGGAAACAGAGAGGGCCCCCCCATCCACCGGCTGCACCAGCCCCCAGACACAACCAGGACCCCAGGCTACCCCTGGCCCCCGCTCCTGGCCCCTGTCCACTGCACCTGGGCCCCTGCTGCTTTTAGCCTGTCTCCATCTGGGCCCCGACTCCATCTGGCTCCAGTCCGCACCCAGCCCTGCAGCTACAACCTACCCTCCTGGCCATGTCTGACCCCCCCCCCCCCCTCCTGGCTGCGCTTGACCCCCCTGGCTGTGCTTGACCCTCCTGGCTGCGCTTGATCCTCCTGGCTGCGCTTGACCCCCCTGGCTACCCTTGACCCTCCTGGCTGTGCTTGACCCTCCTGGCTGCCCTCGACCCCCCTGGTTACACTTGACCCTCCTGGCTACGCTTGACCCCCCTGGCTACGCCTGGCTCCTGGCTACCATCAACCACCTGCCTGCTGTCAATCTCTCCTGCTACCCTGGACCCCCTGGCTCCACCACCCCATCCACGGCTGCACCATCCGATCCCCGGCTGCACCATCCCATCATCCGATAGCACCACCCGGCTGCGCCACCTCGACTCCGGCTCCATCATCTCGCCTCCGGCTCCATCATCTCGACTCCGGCTGCATCATCCGATCATCCGACGGCACCATCCCATCATCCGACAGCGCCACCTCGTCTCCGGCTCCATCATCTCATCTCCGGCTTCATCATCTCGTCTCCAGCTGCACCACTCCATCCACGGACTGCACCCCACTTGTGACCACGACGGCACCCCCTCGCTGTACCCCATCCCTGGCTTTTACGCATCCTGGGCTATTCCTGCGTCTCCGGCTGTACCACTTCCCTAGCTGTCTTCCACCCCCAGCTACACCCCACCCCTCCTATTAAAATCCCTGACTCCACCCCACCCCAGGCTGCACCCCACCACCTGACCGCACCCTACCCCTGGCCACACCACACCGCGCGCCACCCCCGACTCCACCCCGTCCTCCGCCACCCCCTAGCTCTACCCACACCCCTTCTCCATCCACGCACCTCACCTGCCACATCCCACCACTGTCACTTCTCACCGCCAAAACCAGCTGCCCACAATGTTTCCCCTCCTCTTCACCCTCACCCCCATCCTACTCCACTTCCTCCTAACCCCGAACATCCCTCCACCCACCAAGGTCATAGCGATCTCTCCATCCTTCCTACCCACCCATCTCACCCCCTCCTCCGAACTGTTCCTCCACACCCAATCACTCTTCTCCACACACGCACGGCCCCCACGCAAACTCTCCTGCTCCCACCTCCTAACCCTCTCGCTACTTCTCCTACTTGCAGGTGACATATCCCCCAACCCTGGACCCCCCACCACATCCCTCCACTCACCTCCAATTTTCGTCCATCCCCCATCACAAACTCTCGCAACCCCTGCAACCTCATACCCATTCACCCAACCCCAGTCCCCCTGTCTGGAGCACTCTGGAATGCCCGCTCAGTGTGCAACAAACTCTCCTACATCCATGACCTCTTCATCACCAATAAATTCAAATTCCTCGGCATCACCGAAACTTGGCTCACCCCCGCCGACACAGCCTCCCCTGCCGCCCTCTCCTACGGCGGACTCACGCTTTCCCACACACCACGCCCTAATAGCACCCGTGGGGGTGGTGTGGGTATACTCTTGTCCGACAGCTGCTCCTTCATCCCTACTACACCACCTCCCTCCGCCTCCTTTCACTCCTTCGAACTGCACTCTATTCGCATTTTCTCCCCCTGCAACCTCCAACTCGCGGTCATCTACCGACCCCCGGGATCCACCACCTCCTTCCTTGACCACTTCAACACTTGGCTTCTCCACTTCCTCTCTTCCGACATCCCCACCATCATCATGGGCGACTTCAACATCCCCATCGACACCCCCGACCCGCCTACCTCCCGACTCCTATCTTTGACCACCTCCTTCGGCCTCTCCCAATGGTCCTCCTCAGCCACTCACAAAGACGGCCACACGCTTGACCTCATCTTCTCCCGCCTCTGTTCCCTCACTGACCTCTCAAACTCACCCCTCTTCCAATCTGACCACAACCTGTTGACCTTCTCCTCCCTCTTTTCCCCCCACCTCACCCCCCCCTCTCCGAAAACTCAGTCACCCACGCAGAGACCTAAAAGCCATCGATTTCAACTCACTCTCACACTACCTCCTCCCTCCCACGGACCTTGCCTCCTCACCCGACGTTAACACTGCCGCCACCCTCTACAACTCCACACTAACTGCGGCTCTCGACCAGGCGGGCGCCGCGGTCCTAACCTGTCAGCGGCTGCAGCTGCGTACGCTGCACACAGGATCGGAGGGCATAATAGCCCCCCAGTCCTGTGTGCTGATCCGGTCTGCGGCTGTCTGCCTCAAGCGGACAGCCACGGATCGGATCACACATGCAGTGTGAAGCCGGCCTAAGGCCCAGGGCAGGCTAATAGAGAGACAATCTGACCAGATCAATTATTTGATTGAAGCAATTGGATGATGCAGAAAACCATGGGAGGCGAAACAATATAATGGTACGTGGACTTTCAGAGTCTGTCGAGCCCAGAGACCACCTTCAGACGCTGTAAACCATTTTCAACTAAATCTTAGGAGAACACCCTCACAAGGAAATTGAACTTGACAGCGCCCACAGGGCCATGGGCCCCAGATCCATTGACCCCGGTCGACCCAGAGATGTGATCTGCTGAGTCCATAAATACACCATTAAAGACGCCATCATGAGCAAGATTAGATACGGGACTGTGACTCATTTCCAAGGGGACGTCATGCAAGTGCTGCCTGATCTGTCTCGCCTTACCTTGCTAAGAAGGAAAGCCTTGCGTCCTATAGAGGATCTTCTGCGGGACAATAACATTCTTTACAGCCGGGGTTTCTCGTTCCGTCTGCAGGTTTGGAGAGGAGGATGTCAGCATGTCCTCCGGTCCCGGCTAATGCTCCCTTTTATTTGGCTGCACTGGACCTCCCTTCAGTATCTGTCGGAAAGTCGCCTGTATACCCTCTGAGTACCTGTGAGGGCCCCCCAAACAACACACCAAATCGTGCCAATAGGAGGAATGAGAGGGAACGGAGAAACTCGCCTCCTACTTGAACGGGACATATAGTCCTCTTGTTTCTCCCTCTTTTTTTTGTTCGCCTTCCTTTTTTACCTTAGGGGGCTGCAGAATTATATTAGATAGTCTACTTGGACTGTTGTTTTTTCGTTTTATATTCCTCTCCCTTTCCTTTTTTTTTGCCATTTTTGGAAGGGCTAGGTGGGAGTTTTTAGACTTGTTGACATATGACTCTACTAGATCAGAACAAGGAGGCTTTTGATTTCTCCTTCAACTCATCTTTGTGAGAAGGACGTAATTGACATAGGAGACTATTGAGGCGAGTTTACTGTAGATTCTTTACACCTTAACTCCCAGAGTTGACTCCTACTAACCAGTTATGACAATTGGTCTAATTACGGTAACCTATTGTTTACTTTCTACCTGTGTGTCTGGATAGGGAGGACCCCCCCCCAATTGGGATTGACGGCATCTCCATTCTTAGAGATCCACTCCACAGACTGCACTTCTTTGCCGACCTAGTGGGAAGCCATGAAATGTGTTGTACGGGGGACGCTAATTAAACATGGGGCGCGCCTGAGGAAGGAGAGATGCGAGAAGATTGATTCTTTGCTCGGTACGATAAAAGATAACTATCCCAGGCGAGCCTAGCGGAGCTTATTAAAGCCTGTGATGATTTGAGATTAATAGTAGATTAACAATTGCTAAGGCAGAGGGCGGGGTTCATCCTTCATGTATGAGTTCGGAGATAAGTGTGGGAGACCCCTGGCTAAGGTGTTGCACCCTAGAGGGGACCTAGGTCATATCCCTCAAATAAAGCGGCCTTCAGGGGAGATATCACAACTTCCCAATGATATCTCAGACACTTTCCGAGACTACTATGAAAAATTGTACAATGTAAGGGGATTTTACAGGGACCTACCAGAGGCGTCTGTTGACTGTAAAATTCAACAATATATTGAAGATACAGCTTTACCCGTAATACCCCGGGCAGACGATGGCCTAGAACAGGACTTCACGGAGAATGAAATTCGGAAAATAATTAAAAACTCCCCGGTGGGCACATGCCCAGGCCCTGATGGATTTACCCACAAATTCTACAAGGTCCTCGGCGAGGAGGTGACGCCCTTTTTGACGAGGGTCTTCTCCGCAGTCTCTTCTCAAACCCCATGGGTCACGCAATCTTTAGAAACACACATTAGTGTTATCCCTAAGTCTGGTCGAGACCATAATGAGGTGGCCAACTTTAGGCCTATCTCATTAATGTTGACATCAAAATGTTCTCGAAGGCTCTTGCCAATAGATTAGCGTCTCTCCTTCCAGGAAGTATTCACAATGACCAAGTTGGATATATCAAGGGCAGAGAGGCCAGTGATAACACTAATAAGGTTTTGTTGCTAATGTCAAGGGCTCGGGCAACGGGCATCCCTTTGTGCCTTTTGTCAGTAGATGCGGAGTAGGCCTTCGATCGAATAGACTGGAGATTCATGAGGGCCTCCCTGAGACAGATTGGGCTGGGATCCCAGTTTATTGAATGGGCCTTTTCCCTATGCAGCAGTCCGACGGCTAGGGTGCGCACAAATGGGGCTTTGTCATCGCGTCTGTTCATTCGTAATGGCACACGTCAGGGGTGTCCCCTGTCCCAACTTTTATACGTAATTACCATGAGGCACTTGGCGGCTGCCAACCGGCACAACCCGAACATCAATGGTATTGAGACTAGGAGGGGCCTATGCAAAGCGGCACTTTTTGCCGATGATCTGTTGCTACTGGTTACTCAACCCAGGATATCTTTGCCCTCTTTCATCAAAGAATTTAATATATTTAGTAAATTGAGTAACTTTAAAGTCAACTTTTCTAAAACAGAAGCTCTCAACATTTCCTTTCATAAACTGGAGGTACTTCATCTTAAACACAACTTCCCTTTTAAGTGGAAACATGACTACTTGAAATGTCTAAAAATGTTTGTACCGTGTTAGCCAGTAGATAGAAAATATTGGAATCTGAGAGTCCTCAGTGGTTGATGCCTTTTAATGGCGAACTGAAAAGATAGTAAATATAGCAAGCTTTCGGGACACTAAGGCTCCTTCGTCAGGCTGGTAATGACACAAATTCTGCAGACACATACAGTTGTGGCCAAAATTATTGACACCCCTGCAGTTCTGTCAGATAAGACTCAGTTTCTTCCTGAAAATGATTGCAATCACAAATTCTTTGGTATTATTATCTTCATTTAATTTGTCTTCAATGAAAAAACACAAAAAGAATTGTCCTAAAGCCAAATTGGATATAATTCCACCAAACATAAAAAAGGGGGTGGACAAAAGTATTGGCACTGTTAGAAAAATCATGTGATGCTTCTGTAATTTGTGTAATTAACAGCACCTGTAACTTACCTGTGGCACCTAACAGGTGTTGGCAATACCTAAATCACACTTGCAGCCAGTTGACATGGATTAAAGTTGACTCAACCTTTGTCCTGTGTCCTTGTGTGTACCACATTGAGCATGGAGAAAAGAAAGAAGACCAAAGAACTGTCTGAGGACTTGAGAAACCAAATTGTGAGGAAGCATGAGCAATCTCAAGGCTACAAGTCCATCGCCAAAGACCTGAATGTTCCTGTGTCTACCGTGCGCAGTGTCATCAAGAAGTTTAAAGCCCAGGGCACTGTGGCTAACCTCCCTAGATGTGGACGGAAAAGAAAAATTGACGAGAGATTTCAACGCAAGATTGTGCGGATGGTGGATAAAGAACCTCGACTAACATCCAAACAAGTTCAAGCTGCCCTGCAGTCCGAGGGTGCAACAGTGTCAACCTGAATGAAAAGGGACTGTATGGTAGGAGACCCAGGAAGACTCCACTTCTTACCCCGAGATATAAAAAAGTCAGGTTGGAGTTTGCCAAAACTTTCCTGAGAAAGCCTAAAACGTTTTAGAAGAATGTTCTCTGGTCAGATGAGACAAAAGTAGAGCTTTATGGGCAAAGGCATCAACATAGAGTTTACAGGAGAAAAAAAGAGGCATGCAAAGAAAAGAACACGGTCCCTACAGTCAAACATGGCGGAGGTTCCCTGATGTTTTGGGGTTGCTTTGCTGCCTCTGGCACTGGACTGCTTGGACCGTGTGCATGGCATTATGAAGTCTGAAGACTACCAACACATTTTGCAGCATAATGTAGGGCCCAGTGTGAGAAATGCATTCACTGGGAAAGGGAAAGGGAAAAGGCCGCTCCACCGCCCATATCCTCCTGGATTCCTGCACCTGGTGTGGCAGCTTTGGCAACTGCCCAGGAAACAATGTAAAGTGGAAACCACCGATGCTTGTCTTCATAAAATGTTGTTCTTTATTGTTAAATGAAATTTATAAAATCATTCAGCGTGCTAGCTGGGCGCTAGACGCGTTTCGGAAGAACACATTCCTTAATCATTAGCAATACAAAATACAAAAGTTTATACATTTATAAAAAAGAAACCTCCACCCACAGCTGAACCTAATTAACAATGGTGATAATAAAGAAACTAAAATTTAACTCTTTCACATGTTATGGAGTTGAAATTTGCACAAGAGGCAGCATTGCACTATTTTCTGACACACCAAAATATTACAATACATACAGTATATATTTAATAACTTCATGGATCTCCACCTTTAATGTTTTTATTTTTACTTCCTTTTCCTTATCCTTATATGATGGAAAACCAATACATTGTAATACAAAGAAAATTTCAGTGCGTTCTAATATATTTATGATGATTATCACATATTAATAGATTTCATTATTACACTCCTAATGTGCGGTTGTTTTATTGTTCAAGCAGATTCTGAATTTAATCATCCCGGTAACTTTATAGCTAGTCTTGTTTTTTATTTGTGTGAGAAAGCTGGGTCTCCCTCAGAGGTCAGGGGTCTTCCAGCAGGACAATGACCCAAAACACATTTCAAAAAGCTCTAGAAAATGGTTTGAGAGAAAGCACTGGAGACTTCTAAGGTGTCCAGCAATGAGTCCAGACCTGAATCCCATAGAACACCTGTGGAGAGATCTAACAATGGCAGTTTGGAGAAGGCAGCCTTCACATATCAGGGACCTGGAGCACTTTGTCAAAGAAGAATGGTCTAAAATTCCAGCAGAGAATTGTAACAAACTCATTGATGGTTACCGGAAGCGGTTGATCGCAGTTATTTTGGCTAAAGGTTGTGCAACCAAGTATTAGGCTGAGGGTGCCAATACTTTTGTCCGGCCCATTTTTGCAGTTTTGTGTGAAATGATCAATGTTTTGCTTTTTGCTTCATTCTCTTTTGAGTTTTTTCATTGAAGACAAATTAAATGAAGATAATAATACCAAAGAATTTGTGATAGCAATCATTTTCAGGAAGAAACTGAGTATTATCTGACAGAATTGCAGGGGTGTCAATACTTTTGGCCACAACTGTACAATTATCTAAAAGACTGGTGATTAGAGCGCTTGGGATTTGCAGTCATCAGTAGTGGACACAAGACTAGCGACTTTGAATCTCCTGCCCTCCAGTATTGGCTGCTGGGCCTAGAGTCCCTCACAACCTTGAACTCCAGTGTCCGCTCTTGGCGCTCCACACTGGGGTGAGCCCGTAGGCTGGCTCCACTCCCCAGGCCTACTTCTCCACTTCCTCAGACCCTCTCCTATGGGTCCCTCACTCTGGTTAGTCCCTGTCCCGGGACGAGCCTTACGCTGCTCCAGTCCACGGGACCTCATCACAGTCCTCCTAGGAACTGAACTGCCTAACCTAGCCCCAGACCAGAATTTATACTAAGGGACCTCCCCTTGAGGTCGGATTTCAGAGCTCCTCCTTCTGGCCTGACATTGGGAAAGTGTTGTGTGTGGTGGCTTACCTGGTGTGGAGACCCTTCCCTTGCTTTCAGGCACGGCATGGTCCCCCGGGGAAGACGATGCCATCATGGCAACCGTATTATAGGGTGCCACATTCCTCTTTGGTTAAATTCAGTACTCCTGGACTGAGGAAACATTTTTGTACATACAAAGACATAAAATGACAATGACAGTAAATAATAAACAAAGTCTCAAAAATGAAAAATTACAAAAACATAGAAAGAAGTGTAGAAAACAGTCACTACGGTGCTTAGTCCTTCCACCGATGGCTGAAGAAAAGTTATTTAATAAAGTGTCTCTACCACAACCAGTCATGTGGTTTACTGGTCCTTGATTAATTAAAAGTTCGAGAATTTGTGAAAGTTCATACAGAAAGTCCTGTAGGCACGGTATGCTTGATAGTTACATTGTTACTTAGTTACTTGAGACACACACATACACACAGTCATATAAAACACACACAAAACATATTTACATTGTAAACTGCGTTACCCTCATCCACTCTCCCTGCTAACAGTCCCTGTAATGGTTTGGGGCCTGTCCTAAATTACTACGCGTGGACCTACGTAGTACAGGGGTCTCTGATTGTCGATCCTGGTCTGTAGTGTCTACCACAGGCTGGGTCTGAGAGCTTCCTTGTGGACTAAGTGTGGACCTAGGTGGTATAGGCATGGCAGGGGTCGTCCTTGACTTACCATAGGACTGACAGATTTGCCAGTAACAGGCGGCTGAGTTCCCAGCTCTACTGCCGGTGGGGGCTCTCCAGCTTGGTCTGGAGCCTGGGTTGGTTCTGGCACAAACACTTGAGGAAAGGTCAGTACTGGGGCTACAATAGCTCCATTGATCTGAGTCCATGTTTTTGGAAAGTCTCCCAGTACGGTTTGGATCATCTCTTTTGCTGGTTGGGGCTCAGGCATTGTCAGGGGCCTTCCTTGGCTTTTCAGCTGCTTTGGACACCTCTTTAGGTGGTCTCTGGACACGGCTGCAGACGTTTCTCCTCCATCCCGGCTGATTAGGCAGACTTTAGTGTTGTCAAAGTGGGAGGGCAGCACGGTGTATTGCTTGGCGTCCCACTGGTCATCTAACTTATGGACTCGCTGCTTCCTCTTCAGGACTTGTTCACCTGGTTCTAAGGGGGTTGCCGGTGCATTCTGGTTGTAGACCTTCTCCTGCTTCTCTCTGGCTTGGGACAGGTTCCTCTCTACGCATTCCTGCACTTGGCGGTACTTCTGCTGGCATTCTACGTCGTAGTCTGTGTCTAGTAGGTTGAAAAATAGAGAAATGGAAAACAGGTAAGTCCATATGGTGCTAGTCCATCCACCATAGGCTTTTTAAAAGTTTATTACAGGAATGATGATGGCTCCATCTATTTGAGGCCAATCTTCAGGAAATTCTCCTAGGTCTGTCTGGATCATATTTTCCTTTAGTTCTGAGATTGAGTTTGGTTTTGGGGATAGGTCTGGAACTGGTTCGCTCTTTTGAATGAGTTGATGGTAATTTTCTTGATCTTCCCAATTTGAAGGACACCTCTTAAGATGATCTCTGGACACTGTCTGGTTTTTCCACCATCTTTACTGACGAACACAGATCTTGTTATTGTCATGGACACAGTATACCAGGACATAGGGTTCGCTTTCCCATCTATCATCCAACTTATTGCAAGTTCTTTTTTTCTTAAGATCGAACTTCCAGGTGGTATGACTTCTGCTGGAGCATGCTTGTTGTAATCCCTCTCTTGTTTTGCACGGGACTTCTCCAGGTTACTTTAGACACTTTGATGGACTTTAGCATAATGTTCTTGTCGATGGACTTTCCAGTTTGAGATGGTTTGATCTGCTTCAGGATCTACTACACCGAATTCTAAGTCCACGGGTAATTTTCCTGTACGAGCCCTCATCAAATATGCTGGTGTACAATTGGTGGAACTCACTGGAATGTGGTTGTACATGTCGATTAAGTCAGGGAGTTTTTAAGGCCATTGGTTCCTTTCTTCCAACGGGAGAATTTTCAGCATATCAATTACGATGTTATTCATTTTTTCACAGAGTCCATTAGTTTGAGGATGATACGGAGTCGTTCTAATCTTTTTGCACCCATACATCTTGCAAAACTCTTGAAAAATCTCTGCTTCGAATGTTGGTCGTTGATCTGCGAGAATACGCTCTGGGTATCCTAACAGTCTGCAGAAGACTTTTTGGAAGGTTTTATCAGCAGTTGCAGCTGTCAAGTCTTTTACAGGGGCTACCATTAAAAATCTTGAGTAATGGTCCACCATTGTCAAGGCGTATGTATAGCCGGATCTACTTGGAGTTAGTTTTACGTGGTCCAAGGCGACTAATTCCAAAGGCTGCGTGGTTATGATTGGCTCAAGCTTAGCTTTCTGGCTCTGTACATCTTTTCTTCTCAGGGTACAGGTTTGACACTTTCTACACCACTTCTCTATGGATGATCTCATACCTGGGCAGAAAAATCTACCTTTGAGCAGCAGTTCAAGCTCCTTCCATCCAAAATGACTAGTTTTGTTATGGTAGGCATCGAGGATCATGGGAACCTCTGATTTTGCCACGCTTGTTCATGGGTTCTTGGATTTATATACCGCCAACATAACTTATTTTGGTACTGGAACAGTTTACCTCGTTCATTCCACAGATCTTTGGCATCAGACAGAGGGTTTGCAGGCAGCCTCGCTGACTCCTGTGCTATCAGTTGTTTAATTAGACTGACAGCCATGTCTTGGTTCTGCACTTTCTCCCAATCAAAGTGAGGTAACAGGTTTACTGATTCAATAAAGAGGTTTCGATGGGTCTTCTGGCATGGGGTTTCTCTTACATGATGGAAAGCAGGTAACTCCACTTCTTCCAGCTCGTCTTCATCTACACCTCCTTCAGATAAGTGAGGCATCCTGGATAAGGCATCCGCATTTCCGTTTTGGTGTCCAGCCCAATACTTGATGGTGAATTGGTAGTTGGAGAGTCTAGCCATCCATCTCTGCTCCATGGCTCCCAACTTTGCAGTTTCCAGGTGGGTGAGCGGATTGTTATCCGTGTAGGCGGTGAACTTGCTAGAGGCTAGGTAGTATTTAAACCTCTCGGTGATGGCCCAGACCAAGGCTAGGAACTCCAGCTTGAAGGAACTGTAGTTTTCTGGATTCCTCTCTGTGGCTTGCAGCTTACGGCTTGCATAGGCGATTACCCTCTCCTTGCCGTCTTGCTTTCGAGAAAGGATGTCTCCAAGTCCCACATTGCTGGCATCTGTATACAGCAGGAATGGCAGACTGTAGACCGGGTAAGCTAGGATTTATTCTCCGTCAGGGCTTCTTTCATCGTCTGGAACGATTCCTCTTGTTCTTTACTCCATCTCCACGGAGAATCCTTTGGCTTCCCTTTCATGGGTTGGCCTACTAGTAGGTCTTACAGAGGAGCAGCCTTCTTGGTGTACTCCTTGATGAACCTTCGGTAGTAGCCCACCAAACCCAGGAATTGACGTACCTCCTTGATGGTTTTGGGTTCCGGCCATTTTTTGATTGCTGTCACCTTGTCTAGATCAGGGGCCACGCCTTCAGCACTGACTATGTGTCCCAGGTACTGCACTTTTGGCTTTAATAGGTGGCATATTGACGGTTTCAGCTTCATCATATTTGGCCAGAGCTTCAAACACCTCGCCTAGATGAGTAACATGTTCCTCGTAGGTCTTGGAGTACACGATCACGTCCTCCAGGTAGAGCAGTACCGTCTCAAAGTTCTTGTGCCCCAGGGAACTCTCCATCAACCTCTGGAAGGTTCCCGGTGCATTACATAGTCCGAAGGGCATGCTGTTAAACTCACATAGGCCCATAGGTGTTGCGAATGCCGACTTCTCTCGATATTCTTCGGCTACGGACACCTGCAAATACCCACTAGTAAGATCTAGGGTGGAGAAGTAGTTGGCAGACTTCAATGCAGCTAAAGATTCCTCTATATGTGGCAACGGGTAAGCATCTTTGTGTGTTATGTGGTTTATTTGCCTGTAGTCTACACACATCCTCATACTGCCATCTTTTTCCTGACTAGGACTAATGGGGCTGCCCAGGGACTACAGCTATCTCGTATAACCCCTGCATCTTTCATGTCCTGTAACATTTCTTTGGCTTTTTGATAATGTGGAATAGGCCTATACCGCTCTTTGATTGGTGGATGTGTACCTGTGGGGATGTGCAGTGGCGTAACTTCAGGCCCAGGGGCCCCGATGCGAAAGCTCCAACGGGCCCCCAATTATTGGAAATCTTTAATAGTATTAGTCTTTTTGTATAGGTCAAAGGGACTTTTGAGGCCCCCTAGGCTGCAGGGGATGTGGTGTTGTCCCCCTTTTATCCTACCAAAATCAAGTGGATGCTTACTGAAAACGTGTTCAAATTCTTGAGCTACCCAGTACACACCTTGCTTTTCATACACAGGAGTGGTGTCAGTTCCAACATGGAGCTGCCTGGCACCAGTCCTCCAGCGACCCAATTGTTTGATCAGTTTTTGCCCCTTCCTTGTGGGGTTCGGGTTGCGCTGCTTGAATCTCATTGTTACTGACTGTGTATAACTTGGCAATGGTGGTATATCTGGGTAATTTAACCTCTTCACTGCCACAATTTAAGATGGGAACTGGCACTCTCCCATTGTGTACATTAGCCACCCCCCTGGCTGTCAACAGTGTAGGTCTGTGCTCTGTGCTCACGGGCTCCACTAATGTTTGATAGTCCTGCCCTCTCAGACCTATAGCTGCTCGACACCATACCATCATTTCACTCATTGGGGGTATGACAATAGGTGTCGGGTCTGTCACCCGTGCAGTACCAATTTCACCCCCTGTAATTGTTACCTGCTGTTGGTGTAACATGGCTTTTATCTCATGTTGGATAATCTTCCTCTGACCAGGCCTGGCAGTTTCAGCAAGCTGTTGAAGCAAAGACAATACCTCCTCCATGCAATTGCTAACAACATTGGTACCCAAGATAACATAAAGGATAATTTGCATTAGTGGCTTCTGCTACTACAATGACCCCTTGATTTTGTAGTTCTACCCTCTCCACCTTTATGGGCACTTCTCTAACCCCCATTACATTAATTGGTTCCCCATTGCTGCTTGAAGGGAAATGTCTATCTCAGGCTGTTTCAGCTCTGCATCAGCCCAATACTTTCTATAAAGGATATAGGGGACGAGAGTGTCCAGTAGAGCAGGTAACGGCATGCCATCTAGTACAATGGACAGAAACGGCCTCTGTCCGATGAAAGTCTTGCACCAGGTGGCTGGGCCTTGTTGATCTAGTCCTGAGGTTTGGCCCCGGCCCCCAGGGACTGCCCGTTTAAAGGACAGCTGGGCTCCCCGGTGGAGCTGTAGCGGTCGGTGGCTCTTCCTCTGTAGGCTGTAGCTTGCTTCCCTCGCATCCAGGGGACGTCATCCGGGCTGTCAGAAAGCTGGATCTGCGGCTGAAGCTTGGCTTGGGGTCTTGGTGCTGGCTGATGGCTCTTCTGTAGCTGCATAGCGTTCATCAATTGAGAGATGTTTTTATTCATTTCACGCATTTTGGCACGTATTTCAGCCCGCAAGGAGTCATATTTGTCAGGCTGCGCAGATTGTACATTGTGCGTTGCTGCAGGCACAGGGGCTGGTTTTGGAGTAGCCTGCACTTCATCATCGCACCACCGCTTTATTGCAGCTTCATGGGTCTCTACCGGCTTTAACCCTTTGATGGCCATTTCTTTCAAGGTGTTAAAATCAGCATCCGGATTGCTTAATGAACACCAGCGTACAGTCTTACTGTCCTCAGGGGATAGCAGTCCCCGAGTGAATTGTTCTATGAGGAGTTTGTTCTCGTCTCGCGCACTGACAGGGCTGACATTTATGAGGGCGCGCAGTGCTCTTTCCAGGCGCCAGGCATAAGCTCTGATGTCATCTCCCGGCCTCTGGTAGCAGTGATGAAAGCGCATACGAATGTCAGCCTCATTGCACTCCTCAAAAGTAGCTTCCAGTTTATTGAATATAGCAGGGGCTGATCTGCGTTCAGCGACAGACCAGGACACACTTTCTTCTTCTGCTGCCCCAGTTAACTGTCCAAGCACCACCGTAGCACGTTGTCCGGTCATAACATACATGTCCAAGACGCCTTCAATCTTTCTTTTAAACTCAACCAGCGTATCAGGGCGGCCATCATACTGGGGCAACCACTTGACCCCTGGGATGTATGGGAACGACATGGGCATTATCGGGGCGGCTGTGCCCGAAGCACCGGAGGTACTGGCAGTGCTACCGGAGGCAGCCATCGAGGGTCCAGGGTGAGTCTGGGGGTCAGCGTACGCCGCCTCGTCCTTGCTGGAGGAGGCCGACATGTTGGAGGCCCCCCTAGTTAATTACAGCCAGTTGCTGATGGGTTAAACAGTTAAGGAGTTTCCGTACCACAGCGCTCGGGAATGCTCGGCTAAGCGAGGGGCGGGGTTTCAGCTTCACGTCCTGCAGACTGGCACGCCCCCTTTCTTCCCGCTCTTCGGCGCAGTAATGGCGGCGGAACTTTAACAGTCACACTTTACAGTCAATAAACAGCACACAGTACCCGGGGATACGGGGCACGGGATCCTGTTCGTGACGCCAGATCGTGACTTGCCCCATGGCAGGGTACTCGGGGCTCGGTTTTGGTCCAGGATGTCATGGGTGGCTGCCCGAGGCTGTGGCCCTCGCGGTCAGTGAAAGAGGGGTTATTTACAGGGATTATATACAGTTTTTGTCTTCGTGACGCCACCTGCTGTGTCTGGTGAGAGGTCACCAGTGCCGCTACAGCCCTCTGGAGGTCGGTGGAATTGCGGCAGTGATGGTATGGTCCCTGCAGGTGGGACTGGGACCCCCGGGGCAGCTTGGTGAGGTGAGCAGGTTGTAGCAGAGCTGAGGTGGTGAGTGGGAGTAGAGAAAGTCTATTGAGGGCACGGTGAGAAGTAGGAAAGGATGCACGCACACACTTAAAGTCTCTTTACCTTTTACTGGTGGGATGTAGGTAAATTGTCCTGAGCACTGACGGGTAACCGGGCTGCACAGTGGGCTCCCACAGCAAGTGGGTGTCAGGCCTCCTCTCTTTCTATTCCTGAGGCACAGTCTATTGAACCCCGACTTGCCTCCACTCTCTTGTTTGTGTCTCCTTCCCTCCTGTGCGCTCTCCGGGACGACCTTCTCTGGTTTTTGCAGTGGCCACTGCACCTGGCTCCCTTTCCTTGACTCTCTCAGGAGACCGGGTAGCTGTAGCTTCCTCGGTGCCCAGGGGTTTCCTGTGGGACTTTTAGTTCTCCACTGGTGCGGATCCCCAATAACCGGCTTCTCTTTCCCTCTCTGGAACGAACTAACAGTCGGAGCTGCCTGTTCCCTGCTTCTGCTCGTAAACTCCCTGCCTTCAGTCCCACTTAGGCTGGTGGGACGCTGAAAGGCTACTCTGGGTCTCTGGTCTGGGCCTACTCGTGGCACCAGAACCTTCCTGCAGCTCTTCTAGCGTCTGCCACACTCTGACTAACTCCGCCCCCAGCAGCAGTATTTATAGGGGATCCTGCCTAAGTGCAGCAGGTTGAGCTCCCCCTACTGTGCCGGGGTGGAAGGTGTTGTTTGTAGTGGTACCTGCTGTGGAAACCCAGCTGTGCAGCAGAGAGATATGTGGTTACCTGTGTACACAATAACACTGTGCTGCATCCAAACCACTGCCAATACTGATTGTGTGATCACTCCCATCTGTGTATCCACCAATAGGAACTAAGCTCCACCCCCTGATCACATGACACTGATGAGGTCATCACAGGTTCTTCAGCTCTCACAGTGCAGCAGATCCGTCCTGGTTGTAGGTGGAGGAAGATTCCCTGTCCTCCTCTATACAGGTGATTATACAGAGAACAACTGCATTATGGGATAATAACATCATCATCATCAGCATCATCAGCAGCAGCAGCAGCATCATCATCATATCACTAAGGGCCGGATCCATCGCTCGTGGTCGGTGATCTCTTGTAGATGTGATCTGGTCCTTAGTTACAGGATCCATCGCACGTGGTCGGTGATCTCTTGTAGATGTGATCAGTTCTTAGTTACAGGATCCATCGCACGTGGTTGGTGATCTCTTGTAGATGTGATTGCTCCTTAGTTACAGGATCCATCGCTCGTGGTCGGTGACGTCTTGTAGATGTGATCTCTTAGTTACAGGATCCATCGCTCGTGGTCGGTGATCTCTTGTAGATGTGATCACTCCTTAGTTACAGGATCCATCGCTCACGGTCGGTGATCTCTTGTAGATGTGATCGGTCCTTAGTTACAGGATCCATCGCTCGTGGTCGGTGATCTCTTGTAGATGTGATCGGTCCTTAGTTACAGGATCCATCGCTCGTGGTCGGTGACGTCTTGTAGATGTGATCTCTTAGTTACAGGATCCATCGCTCGTGGTCGGTGATCTCTTGTAGATGTGATCACTCCTTAGTTACAGGATCCATCGCTCACGGTCGGTGATCTCTTGTAGATGTGATCGGTCCTTAGTTACAGGATCCATCGCTCGTGGTCGGTGATCTCTTGTAGATGTGATCGGTCCTTAGTTACAGGATCCATCGCTCGTGGTCGGTGATCTCTTGTAGATGTGATCGGTCCTTAGTTACAGGATCCATCGCTCGTGGTCGGTGATCTCTTGTAGATGTGATCGGTCCTTAGTTACAGGATCCATCGCTCGTGGTCGGTGATCTCTTGTAGATGTGATCACTCCTTAGTTACAGGATCCATCGCTCACGGTCGGTGATCTCTTGTAGATGTGATTGCTCCTTAGTTACAGGATCCATCGCTCGTGGTCGGTGACGTCTTGTAGATGTGATCTCTTAGTTACAGGATCCATCGCTCGTGGTCGGTGATCTCTTGTAGATGTGATCACTCCTTAGTTACAGGATCCATCGCTCACGGTCGGTGATCTCTTGTAGATGTGATCGGTCCTTAGTTACAGGATCCATCGCTCGTGGGTCGGTGATCTCTTGTAGATTGTGATCGGTCCTTAGTTTACAGGATCACTCGCGGACTGATATCGCTAGACGATCATTCGTGGTCGGTGATCTCTTGTAGATTGTGATCGGGTTCCTTAGTTACAGGATCCATCGCTCGTGGTCGGTGATCTCTTGTAGATGTGACGTCCTTAGTTACAGATCCACGCCGTGGTCGGTGATCTCTTGTAATGTGATCGTCTTAGTTACAGGATCCATCGCTCGTGGTCGGTGATCTCTTGTAGATGTGATCGGTCCTTAGTTACAGGATCCATCGTCACGTGGTCGGTGATCTCTTGTAGATGTGATCGTCCTTAGTTACAGGATCCATCGCTCGTGGTCGGTGATCTCTTGTAGATGTGATCTCCTTAGTTACAGGATCCATCGCACGTGGTCGGTGATCTCTTGTAGATGTGATCAGTTCCTTAGTTACAGGATCCATCGCACGTGGTGGTGATCTCTTGTAGATGTGATACTCCTTAGTTACAGGATCCATCGCTCACGGTCGGTGATCTCTTGTAGATGTGATCGCTCCTTAGTTACAGGATCCATCGCTCGTGGTCGGTGACTCTTGTAGATGTGATCGGTCCTTAGTTACAGGATCCATCGCTCCTGGTCGGTGATCTCTTGTAGATGTGATCGGTCCTTAGTTACAGGATCCATCGCTCGTGGTCGGTGATCTCTTGTAGATGTGATCGGTCCTTAGTTACAGGATCCATCGCTCGTGGTCGGTGATCTCTTGTAGATGTGATCGGTCCTTAGTTACAGGATCCATCGCTCGTGGTCGGTGATCTCTTGTAGATGTGATCGCTCCTTAGTTACAGGATCCATCGCTCGTGGTCGGTGATCTCTTGTAGATGTGATCACTCCTTAGTTACAGGATCCATCGCTCACGGTCGGTGATCTCTTGTAGATGTGATCGTCCTTAGTTACAGGATCCATCGCTCGTGGTCGGTGATCTCTTGTAGATGTGATCTCCTTAGTTACAGGATCCATCGCTCGTGGTCGGTGATCTCTTGTAGATGTGATCGCTCCTTAGTTACAGGATCCATCGCTCGTGTCGGTGATCTCTTGTAGATGTGATCGCTCCTTAGTTACAGGATCCATCGCTCGTGGTCGGTGATCTCTTGTAGATGTGATCACTCCTTAGTTACAGGATCCATCGCTCACGGTCGGTGATCTCTTGTAGATGTGATCGGTCCTTAGTTACAGGATCCATCGCTCGTGGTCGGTGATCTCTTGTAGATGTGATCGGTTCTTAGTTACAGTATCCATCGCTCGTGGTCGGTGATCTCTTGTAGATGTGATCGCTCCTTAGTTACAGGATCCATCGCTCGTGGTCGGTACTCTTGTAGATGTGATCGGTCTTATTTACAGGATCCATCTCTCGTGGTCGGTGATCTCTTGTAGATGTGATCGGTCCTTAGTTACAGGATCCATCCTCGTGGTCGGTGATCTCTTGTAGATGTGATCTCCTTAGTTACAGGATCCATCGCTCGTGGTCGGTGATCTCTTGGAGATGTGATCGGTTCTTAGTTACAGATCCATCGCTCGTGGTCGTGATCTCTATTAGATGTTGATCCCTTAGTTTACAGGATCCATCGCTCGTGGTCGGTGACGTCTTGTAGATGTGATCGTCCTTAGTTACAGGATCCATCTCTCGTGATCGGTGATCTCTTGTAGATGTGATCGGTCCTTAGTTACAGGATCCATCGCTCGTGGTCGTGATGATCCTTGTAGATGTGATCCCTTAGTTACAGGATCCATCGCTCGTGATCGTGATCTCTTGTAGATGTGATCAGTTCCTTAATTACAGGATCCATCGCTCGTGGTCAGTGATCTCTTGTAGATGTGATCCCTTAGTTACAGGATCCATCGCTCGTGGTCGGTGATCTCTTGTAGATGTGATCGCTCCTTAGTTACAGGATCCATCGCTCGTGGTCGGTGATCTCTTGTAGATGTGATCGCTCCTTAGTTACAGGATCCATCGCTCGTGGTCGGTGATCTCTTGTAGATGTGATCGGTCCTTAGTTACAGGATCCATCGCTCGTGGTCGGTGATCTCTTGTAGATGTGATCAGTCCTTAATTACAGGATCCATCGCTCGTGGTCAGTGATCTCTTGTAGATGTGATCCCTTAGTTACAGGATCCATCGCTCGTGGTCAGTGACATCTTGTAGATGTGATCGCTCCTTAGTTACAGGATCCATCGCTCGTGGTCGGTGATCTCTTGTAGATGTGATCGGTCCTTAGTTACAGGATCCATCGCTCGTGGTCGGTGATCTCTTGTAGATGTGATCCCTTAGTTACAGGATCCATCGCTCGTGGTCAGTGACATCTTGTAGATGTGATCACTCCTTAGTTACAGGATCCATCGCTCGTGTGAGGTGATCTCTTGTAGATGTGATCGGTCCTTAGTTACAGGATCCATCGCTCGTGGTCAGTGACATCTTGTAGATGTGATCGCTCCTTAGTTACAGGATCCATCGCTCGTGTGAGGTGATCTCTTGTAGATGTGATCGGTCCTTAGTTACAGGATCCATCGCTCGTGGTCGGTGATCTCTAATGGTACCTTTACACGCCGCCACTGCAGGATGGATACCAACGGCTACTTCACGTGCACGAGCACGCCCAAATGGTTACCAACGGGAAACGCATCACCTTTACACGCCGCCACAAGGTGCGCTACGCTACGTTACATCTATAGCTAGCTACATCGCCGGGTGTCTCAAGTAGCCATCTGTAGCTCATTTATACACCGCTACAACCAGCTACTATGGGCGTACCTGGTGCAGCAGGGACAGCACATAGGCGTGCTCAAATTGTGGATTACGAGACGTCCGTACGCTGATAGGACAAATCAATAATACCGTGATTGGACAGGCATCGCAGGAGGCTGATTAATACTTGACGCTCGAGCAATTGCGTAGTGTGACTGGTCAGCTCCTTAAATATGCCGCCCTGTGCGGCGAAAACCAATCGCAACGCAGGAGCTTCCTCCAATGATCGCAGATGGGGCGCGGAAACCCGGACCCTGTGTCACGCCCCAGCTACATTCCAGCTACATCGCAGGGTGTCCACAGTTCCCTTCTGTGGGTTCTTTACACGCCGATACAGCTCGCTACAATCGGCGATGTTGCCATCTGTTTATGGGCAGTGCACGGATACAGAGGTATCTGTAGCCGGCTGTGTCGTCCCGTCTTCAGACGCCGCTACTATGGGCGATATTGGCGCGACATGCTACATTTGTAGCCTGTAGCGGGTTGTATCCATCCTGCAGTGGCGGCGTGTAAAGGTACCTTTAAGGTACCTTTACACGCCGCTACAACAGGATGGATACAATCCGCTACTTCACGTGCACGAGCACGGCCAAACGGTTACAAACGGGAAACGCACCACCACTTTACACGCCGCCACAAGGTGCGCTACGCTACGCTACATCTACAGCTAGATACATCGCCGGGTGTCTCAAGTAGCCAGCTGTAGCTCATCGTACCTCATTTACACACCGCTACAACAAGCTACTATGGGCGGACCTGGTGCAGCAGGACAGCACATAGGCGTGCCACAATTGTGGATTACGAGACGTCCGTACGATGATAGGACAACGCAAGAACATCATGATTGGGCAGGCATCGCAGGAGGCAGATTAATACTTGACGCTCGAGCAATTGTGTAGTGTGACAGGTCAGCTCCTTAAATATGCCTCCCTGTGCGGTGACAACCAATCGTAACGCAGGAGCTTCCTCCAATGATCGCTGAAGGGGGCGCAGTAACACGGAGCCTGTGTCACGCCCCAGCTACATTCCAGCTACATAGCATGGTGTAGAAACAACCCTTCTGTTCCTTCTTTACACGCCAATACAGCTCGCTACAATCGGCTTTGTAGCCATCTGTTTTCGAGCAGTGCTCGGAAACAGATGTATCTGTAGCCGGCTGTCACGTCCCGTCTTCACACGCCGCTACTAAGGGCGATATTGGCGCTACAAGCTACATTTGTAGCCTGTAGCGGATTGTATCCATCCTGTTGTAGCGGCGTGTAAAGGTACCTTTATAGATGTGATCGTCCTTAGTTACAGGATCCATCGCTCCTGGTTTTTGACGTCTTGTAGATGTGATCCCTTAGTTACAGGATCCATCGCTCGTGTGAGGTGATCTCTTGTAGATGTGATCGCTCCTTAGTTACAGGATCCATCGCTCGTGGTCGGTGATCTCTTGTAGATGTGATCCCTTAGTTACAGGATCCATCGCTCGTGGTTGGTGACGTCTTGTAGATGTGATCCCTTAGTTACAGGATCCATCGCTCGTGGTCGGTGATCTGTTCCTCAGTACTTGTGGTTCTGGATCTCTCGTTATTTTCTCCTCTATGATTTCCATCTTCTCTTTATCATACAGACGCTGCAGGACGAGATCCCTCCGGTTGATCCAGTTTTCCTCCCTCTTCTCCTGAATGATCCCAAGGATGGACGAGGACGGGAATGAGATCAGCAGTAGATTACTCCACCTCACCCTGGAGATCATCTCCCTGCTGAGCGGAGAGGTGACTCCTCCACATTTCTATCAGCTTTATATATTAGACTAGCTGTAATACCCGGCTACGCTTGGGTTAATAAATAATGGTACCTTTATACGCCGCTACAAAAGGTTGGAAACAACCGGGTGTCTCACGTGCACGAGCACGCACCAACGGTTACAAACGGTACCCGCACCGCCTTTACACGCCGCTACAAGGTGCTCTACAGAAGGTTTATTCTATCCCTGGAGGCACCGCCGGGTGCTCAAGTTACCTTCTGTAGAGCACCTTCCCTCATTTACACGCCGCTACAGAAGGTAATATGGGAGGACCTGGGGCAGCAGGGACAACACATAGGCGTGCCAGAATTGTGGATTACGAGACGCTCGTACGATGATTGGACACAGCAATAACATCATGATTGGGCAGGCAGCGCAGGAGGCTGACTAATACATGACGCTATTGCAATTGTGTAGTGTGACTGGTCAGCTCCTTAAATATGCCGCCCTATGCAGCGTCAACCAATCGTAACGCAGGAGCTTCCTCCAATGATCACTGAAGGGGGGCGGTTTTCCGGAGGCTGTGTCACGCCCCAGGGAGTTAACTAGGTGATGAAATACCTTCCTGTACCTCATTTAGACGCCGCTACCATCGGGTTGAAACCAACCTGTTTTTAAGCACTGCTCTGAAACAGGTGCCGAAAGTGACGGGTGGCAACAACCTGATTTACACGTCGCTACCTCGGGTTGATTTGACGGTGCAAGATACATTTGTCTCCGAAACCCGGTTGTTTCCAACCTTCTGTAGCAGCGTGCAAAGGTACCATAACTGCTGTTAGCTATAACAAAATAGAATTTGAATATGTCATATTAATGACCTGTAAGAAAATAGAAGCTGAGCTGTGATTGGTTGCTATAGGCAGCCTAATAAATCTCCAGCCAACAGTAATCCCTTCCCCTGGCCGGGCAGTATATGTTACCTCACACATACACATAATAGACAGCTCATGTGACTGACATCTGCCTTAATTCCCTATATGGCACATGTGTTGCACATTGGCTGTTTTTAATCAGATGTTTATGTTTGGAAATTAAAGATAGCACACGTATGAGGCGAGTTGTGTGAGGTGATTTGTGCACATCTGTGTCTGTCTGTGTGGTGTGTGTGTCCCTGTGGGGGGGTCTGTGTGTTGTGTGTGTCTGTGTTGTGTGAGTGTCTTTGTGGTGTGTGTCCCTGTGGGGTGAGTGCATGTGTCGCTATAGGGTGTGTGTGTGTGTCCATGGGGGGTGTGTGTGTGTCTCTGTGTTGTGTGTCTCTGTGTTGTGTGTGTCTCTTTGTGGTGTGTGTGTGTTTGTTCGGGTGCGTGGTGAGTATCCAATGTTGGGGCTGCACCTTAGCGACTATACACTTGCTGTCACTCTTTGTGTGCGTGTATTGTGTATACATGTCCCCGTGCGTGGTGAATATCCCATGTTGGGGCCCCACCTTAATGACTATATAAGGGTATATGCTGTTAGTCTTTGGCGCTATCATTAAGCCCCTCTCATTCACAACTGTCAACTGGTAACTGTCACTTTTTCCCCATTATGTAGATAGGGGCAAAATTGTTTGTTGAATTGGAACGTGAGGGGTTAAAATTTCGCTCCCAGGGTCCAGACGTGTGACTGTGCAAAATTTTGTGGCTGTAGCTGGCAACTGTCGATTTTCCTCCCAACACTTTTCCATTCAAAATTTTGTGGCTGTAGTTGCGACGGTGTAGATGCCAATCCCGGATATACACACACACATTCAACTTTATATATTAGATTGTAGTTACTGGGACCTGTCATCAGGGGCCAACAAGACTCCAGGATCTCATGATGCCGCATCTCCCTAAGTGTCTCTCTCCATACACAGGATTACACCATAGTGAGGAAGACACCGGGGGACTGTGTGACTCCCATCATCCATCTCCAGGAGTCAGGAGGGCGGAGCCTCATCACAGCCCCTCCCCCGCATTCCCCGATACATGAGAGGAGCAAGAAGAAAATCCTAGAGCTCAGCAACAAGATGATTGAGCTGCTGAGCGGAGAGGTGACTGCTGGGACATTATACAGGACAGCACTGGAGGATTCTGGGTGATGAGCGGAGAGTGACTGCTGGGACATTATACAGGACAGCACTGGAGGATTCTGGGTGATGAGCGGAGAGGTGACTGCTGGGACATTATACAGGACAGCACTGGAGGATTCTGGGTGATGAGCGGAGAGGTGACTGCTGGGACATTATACAGGACAGCACTGGAGGATTCTGGGGGATGAGCGGAGAGGTGACTGCTGGGACATTATACAGGACAGCACTGGAGGATTCTGGGTGATGAGCGGAGAGGTGACTGCTGGGACATTATACAGGACAGCACTGGAGGATTCTGGGGGATGAGCGGAGAGGTGACTGCTGGGACATTATACAGGACAGCACTGGAGGATTCTGGGTGATGAGCGGAGAGGTGACTGCTGGGACATTATACAGGACAGCACTGGAGGATTCTGGGTGATGAGCGGAGAGGTGACTGCTGGGACATTATACAGGACAGCACTGGAGGATTCTGGGTGATGAGCAGAGAGGTGACTGCTGGGACATTATACAGGACAGCACTGGAGGATTCTGGGTGATGAGCGGAGAGGTGACTGCTGGGACATTATACAGGACAGCACTGGAGGATTCTGGGTGATGAGCAGAGAGGTGACTGCTGGGACATTATACAGGACAGCACTGGAGGATTCTGGGTGATGTTAGTATCATTGTGTTGTCAGGTTCCTATAAGGTGTCAGGACGTCGCTGTCTATTTCTCCATGGAGGAGTGGGAGTATCTAGAAGGACACAAGGACCGGTACAAGGAGGTGATGATGGAGGAGCACCGGCCTGTGACATCACAAGGTGAGACGCGATGCTCCTTGTTGGCTCCGGTGGATGTGATGAAGTCTCTCATGTGTCGTCCTATAATACAATCATGTGATAGAAGAATTTTCCGCTTTCTGATTGTAGAATTTATATTAATCACCTCTCACTATAGAGAAATACATCATTTCCTCCCTCCATCGCTGGTTTTCACTTTCTCTGTCATTTTCCCTCGTTCTTCTCTTCTAATCTCAGTCATCTTCCTCGCTGTCGTCTCGTCTTCATCACTTTGATCTTCGTCCTCGTGTTTCCTTTTCACAATCTTTCACTTCGCTCCACATTCTCTTGCAGATGTCGCTGCTCTTCTGTCCTTTCTCTTCTGTCCTTTCTCTTCTGTCCGTTCTCTTCTGTCCGTTCTCTTCTGTCCGTTCTCTTCTGTCCGTTCTCTTCTGTCCGTCCTCTTCTGTCCGTCCTCTTCTGTCCGTCCTCTTCTGCCCGTCCTCTTCTGCCGTCCTCTTCTGCCCGTCCTCTTTGCCCGTCCTCTTCTGCCCGTCCTCTTCTGCCGTCCTCTTCTGCCCGTCCTCTTCTGTCCGTCCTCTTCTGCCCGTTCTCTTCTGTCCGTCTCTTCTGTCCGTCCTCTTCTGCCGTCCTCTTCTGTCCGTCCTCTTCTGTCCTTTCTCTTCTGTCGTCCTCTTCTGTCGATCTCTCTTCTGTCGTTCTCTCTTCTGTCCGTCCATCTTCTGTCCGTTCTCTCTTCTGTCCGTCCTCTTCTGTCCGACCTCTTCTGTCCGTTCTCTTCTGTCCTTTCTCTTCTGTCCGTTCTCTTCTGTCCTTTCTCTTCTGTCCTTTCTCTTCTGTCCGTCCTCTCCTGTCCTTTCTGTTCTGATCCACTGTCGCTCGTCCGTCCTCAGATTCAATGCAGGCTCCATGTCGTTCTCTGTCGTGGTCGGACATCCGGCTCCTTTGATAACACTTGTGACCTTCCTTGGACTTCTCCATCCAGTCACTCTTCTTCTTCTTCTTCTTCCTCTTCCTTCTATTTCTCTGTGCACAAAGTCCTCGATAAACCTCCCCATCAATCCCAGATATCCCAATATGCAGATTTGGGGTCTGTCTGGATTTGCTCACTTAACACCCTTCTTATTGAATACTAGATGGTGGCCGATTCTAACGCAATGGGGTATTCCAGAATATGTTCAGTATGTAGTTGACATACTGTGACTGACAGAACTTGTTCAGTCAACGTGAGTGAACTACATATATTATATATTATATATATATAGCAGCGCTATGGTATATGGTGGTACATTACATTACATGTATAGCAGAGCTATGGTATATGGTGGTACATTACAGCACATGTATAGCAGCGCTATGGTATATGGCGGTACATTACAGCACATGTATAGCAGCACTATAGTATATGGCGGTACATTACAGTACATGTATAGCAGCACTATGGTATATGGTGGTACATTACAGTTCATGTATAGCAGCGCTATGGTATATGGTGGTACATTACATTACATGTATAGCAGCGCTATGGTATATGGTGGTACATTACAGCACATGTATAGCAGCACTATAGTATATGGTGGTACTTATAGTAAATGTATAGGATAGCAGGATGGAGCCTGAGCATCTAGGATCTCGGACGATGTGTCTCGGGCAGGTCTTGTGTGTGATCTCTGGAGCCTCACGCGGGTTCGGGCTAGTGGTGTCCGGCAGCTGGCGGCTCGGGTGGCCCCAGGGTCAGCGCTGCTCCTCGTGCCCGCTCCGGGGACTGTCTGCGGCAGGAGGCGGAGGAGCTGCGGGAGATCTGCCCGGGGTTCCAGGTCCACTGGACGGCGGCGGATCTCAGCACGGAGGACGGGGTGAGGAGAACGGTGGCCGCGGAGATGGGAGGAGAACCGGAGAGGCTGATCATAGTCAACAACACCGGTACGTGAGGAGAGACCGGAGAGGATGGAGGAGAGAGCAGGGAGCATGGAGGAAAGACCGGTGAGCGTGGAGGGGAGACCGGTGAGCATGGAGGGGAGACCGGTGAGCATGGAGGGGAGACCGGGGAGGGTGGAGGGGAGACCGGGGAGGATGGAGGGGAGACCGGGGGCGGCGGGTACCCGTGTATCCCGGCGACAGCAGCGCTAACGTGCCGCTGTCGCCGGCCTGCAAATTGGCGCGCAATTCGAACTTTGAATTTGCGCGCCTACCTGTGCCTCTGGGTCCCCCTGTGCCTCTCTGTCCTCCTGTGCCTCTCCTCTCCTCCTGTGTCCCCCTGTGCCTGTGTCCCCCGTGCCTCTGTGTCCCCTGTGCCTCTCCTCCTGTGTCTGTGTCCCCCTGTGCCTCTGTGTCCCCGTGCCTATGTCTCCCTGTGCTTCTGTGTCCCCGTGTGCCTTTTCTCTCCCTGTCTGTATCCCCCTGTGCTTCTGTGTCCCCCTTCCTCTTCTCCCCCTGTGCCTCTGTGTCCCCCTGTGCCTCTGTGTCCCCCTGTGCCTCCCTGTGCCTCTGTGTCCCCCTATGCCTGTGTCCCCTGTGCCTCTGTGTCTCCATGTGCCCCTGTGCCTCTGTGTCCCATTGTGCCTCTCCTCTCCTCCTGTGTCTGTGTCCCCCTGTGCCTCTGTGTCCCCCTGTGCCTTTCCTCTCCCCGTGTCTGTTTCCTCCTGTGCCTCTCCTCTCCCCCTGTGCCCCTGTGTCCCCCTGTGCCTTCCTCTCCCTCCTGTGTCTGTGTCCCCCTGTGCCTCTGTTTCCCCCTGTGCCTTTCCTCTTCCCCTGTCTGTGTCCCCCTGTGCCTCTCCTCTCCCCTTGTCTGTGTCCCCCTGTGCCTCTCTGTCCCCTGTGCCTTTCCTCTCCCTTTTGTGTCTGTCCCCCTGTGCCTTTCCTCTCCCTCCTGTGTCTGTGTCCCCCTGTGCCTCTGTTTCCCCCCTGTGCCTTTCCTCTTCCCCTGTCTGTGTCCCCCTGTGCCTCTCCTCACCCTTGTCTGTGTCCCCCTGTGCCTCTCTGTCCCCCTGTGCCTTTCCTCTCCCTTTTGTGTCTGTGTCCCCCTGTGCCTTTCCTCTCCCTCCTGTGTCTGTGTCCCCCTGTGCCTCTGTTTCCCCTGTGCCTTTCCTCTTCCCCTGTCTGTGTCCCCCTGTGCCTCTCCTCTCCCCTTGTCTGTGTCCCCCTCTGCCTCTGTGTCCCCCTGTGCCTCTCCTCTCCCCTGTGTCTGTGTCCCCCTGTGCCTCTGTGTCCCCCTGTGCCTGTGTCCCCTGTGCCTCTGTGTCTCCATGTGCCTCTGTGTCCCCCTGTGCCTCTCCTCTCCCCCTGTGTCTGTGTCCCCCTGTGCCTCTGTGTCCCCCTGTGCCTGTGTCCCCTGTGCCTCTGTGTCTCCATGTGCCTCTGTGTCCCCCTGTGCCTGTGTCCCCTGTGCCTCTGTGTCTCCATGTGCCTCTGTGTCCCCCTGTGCCTCTCCTCTCCTCCTGTGCCTCTGTTTCCCCCTGTGCCTTTCCTCTCCCCCTGTCAATGTCAATGTGGCGTCACAAACATTGTAATGAGAGTCCCCCTACCTATTACTGAGAGAGGTCATCTACACCACACATGTATTTTACATCTAAATCTTTGTAATGAGGGGTTTATGTATAACGTTATACAGTCTTTAATATTAGAACTGACAACCACATCGAGATAGTTAACCCCTTCACACCCCGGCGATTTTCCAGTTTTCATTTTTCCCTCCCCTTCTTCCAAGAGCCAGAACTTTCTATTTTTCCATCATACAGACATATGAGGGCTTGTTTTTTGCAGCATGAGTTGTACTTTCAGAAGAAATAATTAATTTTATCATACAGTGTACAGGAAAATGGGAAATAAATCCAAGTGCAGTGAAATAGCAAAAAAAAAGTGCAATTACACTGTTTTTTTTGAGGGGTGGGGTTTTATTCACCATAATCATTATATGGTAACATTGACGTATCGGTATGATGCCTCGGGTCAGTACTATATGGTAACACTGATGTGTCGGTATGATGCCTCTGGTCAGTGCTATATGGTAAAACTGACGTGTCGTAATGCCTCGGGTCAGTACTATATGATAACACTGAGGTGTCGGTATGATGTCTTGGGTCAGTACTATATGGTAACACTGAGGTATCGTTATGATGCCTCGGGTCAGTACTATATGATAACACTGAGGTGTCGATATGATGTCTGGGGTCAGTACTATATGGTAACACTGATGTGTCGGTATGATGCCTCTGGTCAGTGCTATATGGTAAAACTGACGTGTCGTAATGCCTCGGGTCAGTACTATATGATAACACTGAGGTGTCGGTATGATGTCTTGGGTCAGTACTATATGGTAACACTGAGGTATCGTTATGATGCCTCGGGTCAGTACTATATGATAACACTGAGGTGTCGGTATGATGTCTTGGGTCAGTACTATATGGTAACACTGACGTGTCGGTATGATGTCTGGGGTCAGTACTATATGGTAACACTGAGGTGTCGGTATGATGTCTGGGGTCAGTACTATATGGTAACACTGACGTGTCGCTATGATGCCTCGGGTCAGTACTATATGGTAACACTGAGGTGTCGGTATGATGTCTGGGGTCAGTACTATATGGTAAGACTGAGGTGTCGGTATGATGTCTGGGGTCAGTACTATATGGTAACACAGGTGTCGGTATGATGCCTCGGGTCAGTACTATATGGTAACACTGAGGTGTCGGTATGATGTCTCAGGTCAGTACTATATGGTAACACTGACATGTTGGTATGATGCCTCGGGTCAGAACTATATGGTAACACTGATGTGTTGGTATGATGCCTTGGGTCGGTACTATATGGTAACACTGATGTGTCAGTATGATGCCTGGGGTCAGTACTATATGGTAACACTGATGTGTCAGTATGATGCCTGGGGTCAGTACTATATGGTAACACTGACATGTCGGTATGATGTCTGGGGTCAGTACTATATGGTAACACTGACGTGTCTTTATGATGCCTCTTGTTAGTACTATATGGTAACACTGATGTGTCTGTATGATGTCTGGGGTCAGTTCTATATGGCAACACTGACATGTCGGTATGATTCCTCTGGTCAGTGCTATATGGTAACACTGACGTGTCGTTGTGATGCCTCGGGTCAGTACTATATGGTAACACAGGTGTCGGTATGATGTCTTGGGTCAGTACTATATGGTAACACTGAGGTGTCGGTATGATACCTCGGGTCAGTAATATATGGTAACACTGACGTGTCGCTATGATGCCTTGGGTCAGTACTATATGGTAACATTGAGGTGTCGGTATGATGTCTTGGGTCAGTACTATATGGTAACACTGACGTGTCGCTATGATGCCTCTGGTCAGTACTATATGGTAACACTGACATGTCGTTATGATGCCTCGGGTCAGTACTATATGGTAACACTGACGTGTCGCTATGATGCCTCGGGTCAGCACTATATGGTAACACTGACGTGTCGGTATGATGCCTCGGGTCAGTATTATATGGTAACACTGACGTATCGGTATGATGCCTCGGTTCAGTATTATATGGTAACACTGAGGTGTCGGTATGATGCCTCGGGTCAGTACTATATGGTAACACTGATGTGTTGGTATGATGTCTCGGGTCAGTACTATATTGTAACACTGACGTGTTGGTATGATGTCTGGGGTCAGTACTATATGGTAACACTGACGTGTCGGTATGATGTCTGGGGTCAGTACTATATGGTAACACTGACGTGTCGGTATGATGTCTCAGGTCAGTATTATATGGTAACACTGACTTGTCGATATGAAGTCTGAGGTCAGTACTATATGGTAACACTGACGTGTCGGTATGATGTCTGGGGTCAGTACTATATGGTAACACTGACGTGTCGGTATGATGTCTGGGGTCAGTACTATATGGTAACACTGACGTGTCGATATGATGTCTGAGGTCAGTACTATATGGTAACACTGACTTGTCGATATGAAGTCTGAGGTCAGTACTATATGGTAACACTGACTTGTCGATATGAAGTCTGGGGTCTGTACTATATGGTAACACTGACGTGTCGGTATGATGTCTGGGGTCAGTACTATATGGTAACACTGACGTGTCGGTATGATGTCTGAGGTCAGTACTATATGGTAACACTGACGTGTCGGTATGATGTCTGAGGTCAGTACTATATGGTAACACTGACTTGTCGATATGAAGTCTGAGGTCAGTACTATATGGTAACACTGACGTGTCGGTATGATGCCTCGGTTCAGTATTATATGGTAACACTGAGGTGTCGGTATGATGTCTCGGGTCAGTACTATATGGTAACACTGACGTGTCGGTATGATGCCTCTGGTCAGTGCTATATGGTAAAAATGACGTGTCGTGATGCCTCGGGTCAGTACTATATGATAACACTGAGGTGTCGGTATGATGTCTTGGGTCAGTACTATATGGTAACACTGAGGTATCGCTATGATGCCTCGGGTCAGTACTATATGGTAACACTGACATGTCAGTATGATGACTCGGGTCAGTACTATATGGTAACACTGAGGTGTCGGTATGATGCCTCGGGTCAGTACTATATGGTAACACTGAGGTGTCGGTATGATGCCTCGGGTCAGTACTATATGGTAACACTGAGGTGTCGGTATGATGTCTCAGGTCAGTACTATATGGTAACACTGATGTGTCGGTATGATGCCTGGGGTCAGTACTATATGGTAACACTGACATGTCGGTATGATGTCTGGGGTCAGTACTATATGGTAACACTGACGTGTCTTTATGATGCCTGGGGTCAGTACTATATGGTAACACTGACATGTCGGTATGATGTCTGGGGTTATTACTATATGGTAACACTGATGTGTCTGTATGATGTCTGGGGTCAGTTCTATATGGCAACACTGACATGTCGGTATGATTCCTCTGGTCCGTGCTATATGGTAACACTGACGTGTCGTTGTGATGCCTCGGGTCAGTACTATATGGTAACACTGAGGTGTCGGTATGATGTCTTGGGTCAGTACTATATGGTAACACTGAGGTGTCGGTATGATGCCTCGGGTCAGTAATATATGGTAACACTGACGTGTCGCTATGATGCCTTGGGTCAGTACTATATGGTAACACTGAGGTGTCGGTATGATGTCTTGGGTCAGTACTATATGGTAACACTGACGTGTCGCTATGATGCCTCGGGTCAGTACTATGTGGTAACACTGACGTGTCGTTATGATGCCTCGGGTCAGTACTACATGGTAACACTGACGTGTCGCTATGATGCCTCGGGTCAGCACTATATGGTAACACTGACGTGTCGGTATGATGCCTCGGGTCAGTACTATATGGTAACACTGACGTGTCGCTATGATGCCTCGGGTCAGCACTATATGGTAACACTGACGTGTCGGTATGATGCCTCGGTTCAGTATTATATGGTAACACTGACGTGTCGGTATGATACCTCGGGTCAGTACTATATTGTAACACTGACGTGTTGGTATGATGTCTGGGGTCAGTACTATATGGTAACACTGACTTGTCGATATGAAGTCTGGGGTCTGTACTATATGGTAACACTGACGTGTCGGTGTGATGTCTGGGGTCAGTACTATATGGTAACACTGACGTGTCGGTATGATGTCTGGGGTCAGTACTATATGGTAACACTGACTTGTCGATATGAAGTCTGGGGTCTGTACTATATGGTAACACTGACGTGTCGGTGTGATGTCTGGGGTCAGTACTATATGGTAACACTGACGTGTCGGTATGATGTCTGGGGTCAGTACTATATGGTAACACTGACGTGTCGGTAGGATGTCTGGGGTCAGTACTATATGGTAACACTGACGTGTCGATATGATGTCTGAGGTCAGTACTATATGGTAACACTGACTTGTCGATATGAAGTCTGAGGTCAGTACTATATGGTAACACTGACGTGTCGGTATGATGTCTGGGGTCAGTACTATATGGTAACACTGACGTGTCGGTATGATGTCTGAGGTCAGTACTATATGGTAACACTGACTTGTCGATATGAAGTGTGAGGTCAGTACTATATGGTAACACTGACGTGTCGGTATGAAGTCTGGGGTCTGTACTATATGGTAACACTGATGTGTCGGTATGATGTCTGGGGTCAGTACTATATGGTAACACTGACGTGTCGGTATGATTTCTGAGGTCAGTACTATATGGTAACACTGACTTGTCGATATGAAGTCTGGGGTCTGTACTATATGGTAACACTGACATGTCGGTATGATGCCTCGGGTCAGTACTATATGGTAACACTGACATGTCGGTATGATGTCTGGGGTCAGTACTATATGGTAACACTGAGGTGTTGGTATGATGTCTGGGGTCAGTACTATATGGTAACACTGACGTGTCGGTATGATGCCTCGGGTCAGTACTATATGGTAACACTGAGGTGTCTGTATGATGTCTGGGGTCAGTACTATATGGTAACACTGAGGTGTCTGTATGATGTCTGGGGTCAGTACTATATGGTAACACTGATGTGTCAGTATGATGCCTCGGGTCAGTACTATATGGGAACACTGACATGTCGGTATGATGTCTGGGGTCAGTACTATATGGTAACACTGAGGTGTCGGTATGATGCCTCGGGTCAGTACTATATGGTAACACTGATGTGTCAGTATGATGCCTCGGGTCAGTACTATATGGGAACACTGACATGTCGGTATGATGTCTGGGGTCAGTACAAGTTCGTAGACACCAAACACTGTTTACTGTTATCTAAATGGTGAAAAAAATTCAGAAGTTTTTAAAGAAAAATAATTGTCGTTTTGTCACCATTTTCCATGACCTGTAGCATTTTCATTTTTCGGGATCCGGTGCTGTGTGATGGATTATTTTTTGCGTCTTGAGCGGATGTTTCTAATACCATTTTTGGGTAGATGTGAAGTCTTGATCACCTATTGTTGCGCTTTATTGCAGTTTTCTGGTCATCATAATGGGAGACCCAGACAATGGGGTTTAGGGCACTGCCCTCCGGAGGTCACACTAGGTACTACAAGTTTGTAGACACCGCCTCCTCCGCTTATAAACCCCTACCGCAGGGAACATCCTCAGTTTTAAACTTAGTGTGCTCGGAGGATCACGCTTTGCTTGCACTTCACTGCATTCTCACTACTTACGTGATGGCGTATGAAGACAAGGTAATACGGTCCTATCGGGACCGGTGACAGCCTCCCCGCTCACCTTAGTGGCACACGCTGGTGGAGGTACCGGAGGGCCTAGTGCCTGGACACTTCGTGTTTTCCCGGTACGCTGTTACGCTCCTCTCCATCCCTCTCTGGGGGGCTCTGGAGAGTGGGAGATGGGAGCCTTGCACAGCTCCGCTCCGTCCGAGGCCTCCCTAAATGGTGCTTACAGACCGGACTGGAGCCAGCCCAGTCCGAGGCCTCCCTAAATGGTGCTTACACTCCGGACTGGTGCTGAGCGGCCCAGTCTGAGGCCTCCCTAAATGGTGCTTACAGACCAGACTGGTGCTGCACCCCCGTCCGAGGCCTCCCTAAATGGTGCTTACAGACCGGACCGGCACTGAGGCACTCTGTGTCTCCTGCGTGCCTGGGGGTAGTGTCTGGCACTTTATGTGTTTCAGGACACTCAGACCGCGCGTTACCCTCGGGTCCGCGGTTCTGCGGGTGTACCCTGTGCTGGGGTCACCCTGGCTGACCGCCCTGTGTGTCACAGGGGCTGAGGCCGTAGGCTGCGGATGTTTGTTCCCTCATGTGGATGGTGTACATGCAGTCTGTGTATAATGTTTTTTACACTCTTTCCCGCGCTGCGGGCTCCGGCTCCCTCATGCTGTGGATGCTTGGAGGATGGGAAGCAGCCCGTGCGGTGACGTCATCGCTGGGCGTGTGTGTGTGTTTCCCGCGTCTCTTCGGCGCCGCCCACAGTTTCACTGTCGGCGGCCATCTTTACCCTCACTTCCCGGTTGGGATTCTTATGCAGCGTGCGTCTGCACTCCAGAGGGGAGACCGGAAACCGTCGCGGAGGTCACACACACACCGCTTCCTCATACCGCTTTACTGCGGTCGGTAAGCCACCGGGATTCCCGGTTTTGTTGTCGGCAATTTGGCTTATTTTCCCCTACTGTGGCGATGTCCTCAGCCGGGAAGCGTGCTGCTAAGGCGGCAGTAACCACCATTACCTGTGCTACATGCAATGGTGCACTGGTGGAGGGGTCCTGCAATAACTGCGGACGCCCGGAGGCCCGGGCTGGCACTGCTGAGTCAGCAGCTCCGGTGCTATACCCTGAGGTTCAGGTGATCTCAGGGCCATGGGAGACTCAGAATAAGATCAGTGAATCTCTGCTGTCTCAGCTGTCCTCCATGTCGCAATCCCTGGAGGCACTTAATAGGAGACTGGATAGCCCAGCTACTCCATCCAGTTACCCCCGGGTGTCCCCCTCTTCTGCTGCGAGACCCCTTAAGCGGGCTCGTCGTGAGGATTCACCCGAGCTCCATACTCTCTCTGAGGAGGAGCGTTCCTCTGATGGTGAGGAAGATGATGGGGGTTCAAATTTCGGGTCTGTGTCTGTATCTGAACCACCAGACGGGGTGGAGGATCTGGTGTCCTCTATCAACGAGACTTTACGTCTCGTGACACCCCCTGAGGAGGTGACGGTGCACCCGAAGGAGGTCTATCAATGGCTGCGGCCTGAGGCTAGACCAAGTGGCTCCTTCATGGACCACACTAATTTTGGAAGGGTGGTTAGAGCTCCCAGGTTACATCCTGGGCGGCGTTATGTCCGTAAAACCAGGGACAATCGCTTCCCCTTCCCCCAGGAGGTGCTACAGGAGTGGTCGCAGTCCCCGAAGGTGGACGCTTCCATGACCAGGATTGCTGCACGCTCCCTTTTCTCTGCCTCTGATAGCTCCTCACTGAAGGATGCTACTGATAGACAGGTCGAGCAGCTCGCCAAGTCTTCCTATGAGGCTGTGGGGTCTTCATTTGCCCCTAATTTTGCCACGGTCTGGACCTTACAAGCGATTACTACCTGCTTGGATGGTATCTCTGACATGGCAAGATCCAGTCCAGAGGTCCTAGCACTTACCGAAAGGGCAAGGGCCTATGCGGACTACGCCAGGACGGCGACTCTGGAAACTGCCACTCGCTCAGCTGTGGCTTCGGCCAATGCTATAGCGATCCGCAGGTTGTTGTGGCTGCGTCTTTGGGACTCAGATGCCACATCCAAGAAGATTTTGCAGAATCTTCCGTTTGCTGGTGACAGGCTTTTTGGCACCGAACTGGACAAGCTAATCAAGGATTCTGCTGAGTCTAAGATACCGCAGAATAAGCCTAAGCCACGGTATACCGTTAAAAGGAACCCAAAACAGTGGTCCTTTCGTTCCAGCTCGCAGTCATCAGCACCGTCCGCTCGCACGGACCGAGGGGGAAAGCCCGCTTCCCAGTGGCGCTCTAAGAGTCGTCCAAAGAAGCCGGCGGGAGCGGCAGCTGCCACCCCCAAACCCGCCTCTACATGACTCGCTCTTTCATCCTGCCTCCCCACAGGTGGGGGGCCGCTTGTCTCGCTTTCAGGACAAGTGGCTGCTTCACGTTCAAGATCAGTGGGTTCGAGACGTGATCTCGCGAGGTTACAGGATAGAGCTGACGTCAAAACCGATATCCCGATTCCATCGGTCGGTTCCGTCACCAGAAAAAGCTCAGGCTTTTTACCAGGTGTTGGAGGGTCTCCGCAGAGACGGAGTGGTAATCCCGGTGCCTTCCGGAGAGAGGTTCAGGGGTTTTTACTCCAACCTCTTTATCGTCCCAAAGAAGGACGGATCCTTCCGCCCAGTACTGGACCTGAAGTTGTTCAACCGTCACGTGTTGGTTCGGAAGTTCCGTATGGAATCACTGCGCTCCGTGATCGCAGCTGTGTCACAGGGGACTTCCTAGCGTCCATAGATATCAGAGACGCTTACCTTCACGTACCCATTGCACCGGCTCATCAGCGCTGGTTGCGATTCGCAGTGGGGGAAGAACACTTCCAATTTGTGGCACTACCATTCGGGCTGGCCTCGGCACCGCGGGTGTTCACAAAAGTGATGGCTTCCATGATGGCTCTCCTGCACATGCAGGGACATGCCGTCATTCCCTATTTAGACGACCTGCTGGTCAGGGCGCCATCAGAACACCTCTGTCAAGAGAGCCTGGATGTGACCATGCGGTCTCTGGAACAGTTCGGTTGGCTCCTCAATATTCAGAAGTCAACGCTAGTTCCGACCCAGTCTTTGACATATCTGGGCATGGACTTCAACACAGCCTCAGCCCTGGTGTCTCTGCCACGAGTCAAACAGATGGCGATCCAATCAGGAGTACAAGCAGTCCTCCTGTCACCACAGTCATCCCTACGGGTATTGATGAGACTGGTGGGACGCATGGTAGCGGCGATAGAGGCGGTGCCGTTCGCACAGTTTCGCCTCCGTCCTCTCCAGCTGGAGATTCTTCACAGATGGGACAAGAGGACGATCTCGCTGAATCGGCTGGTGACACTGTCACAACCGACCAGGGACTCCCTACAGTGGTGGCTCCAGCCACGTCACCTGTCGCGAGGCCGGTCCTTCCTAAAACCGTCATGGTTAGTGGTGACCACGGACGCCAGTCTGAAGGGCTGGGGTGCGGTGTTCTTACACCACAGGGCTCAAGGCCTCTGGACTCAGTCGGAGTCGGCATTGCAGATCAACGTGCTGGAGATCAAGGCGGTCTATCTGGCGCTCCTGGCGTTTCAGAAATTCCTGTCAGGACACCCCATTCGGGTGCAGTCCGACAATGCGACGGCCGTCGCCTACATAAATCATCAGGGAGGGACCAGAAGTGCTCAGGCCCTCGCCGAAGTCCACCGCATTCTAGCCTGGGTGGAGGAAAACGGCTGCCTGATCTCCGCAGTTCACATCCCAGGGGTCGAGAACTGGGAGGCCGACTACCTGAGCCGACAGGGCATGGACGCCGGAGAGTGGTCTCTTCATCCAGACGTCTTCCGGGACATCTGCGGCAGATGGGGCACGCCGGACGTGGATCTGATGGCCTCACGGCTGAATCATCAGGTGCCCCAATACATGGCAAGATCGTGGGATCCTCAGTCTCTGGGGGCGGATGCCCTGATCCTGAGTTGGTCCTGCTTCCAGCGGCCATATGTGTTCCCGCCTCTGGCTCTGATTCCCAGGGTCCTGTGGAAAATCAGGATGGAATGCAGAGTAGCCATTCTAGTGGCTCCAGATTGGCCCAGGAGGTCCTGGTACCCGGACCTGTGGCAACTGTCAGGCGGACACCGGTGGGCTCTTCCAGAACGCGCAGATCTACTCGCGCAAGGCCCATTCTTCCACCTCAATTCCAGGGCCCTCAGATTGACTGCATGGCTCTTGAGGCCTGGCTGCTGACGTCCAGAGGATTCTCTCCTACAGTGGTTGCCACTATGAATAGGGCTAGGAAACCTGTCTCCAGGAAGATATACCACAGAACGTGGAAAATCTTTTTCTCCTGGTGTGCCTCTGGTGGACGTTCACCGTGGCCATTGTCCATCCCGACATTGTTGGCTTTCCTACAGTCGGGGTTGGAGTTGGGATTATCCCTTGGCTCTCTGAAAGGTCAAGTATCAGCACTTTCAGTGCTGTTTGACAGGCGCTTGGCGCTCCTGCCGAAGGTCCGCCAATTTCTGCAGGGGGTAGCTCGGGTGGTTCCGCCTTACAGGCGACCTCTGGACCCTTGGGACCTCAACATGGTCCTGGCGGCTCTGCAGAAACCGCCGTTTGAGCCACTGAGAGACATCTCTCTCTCTCGTCTGTCCCAGAAAGTGGTCTTTCTGGTGGCAATTACGTCCCTGAGAAGGGTCTCAGAATTGGCTGCACTTTCGTGCAAGTCACCCTTTCTGGTGGTTCACCAAGACAAGGTGGTGTTGCGCCCACGGCCAGAATTCTTGCCGAAGGTGGTTTCAACGTTTCACCTAAACCAGGAGATTGTTCTCCCATCATTTTGCCCCGCTCCCGTTCATCAGGTTGAGCGCGACCTCCATACTCTGGATCTCGTGAGGGCTGTACGCATTTATGTGTCCAGGACCGCCTCCTTTAGGAGTTCGGATTCCTTATTTGTCCTCACGATGGGTCGCTGTAAGGGGTCCGCGGCTTCGAAGTCGACCTTGGCCAGATGGATCAAGGCTCCCATTCAGGAGGCTTACCGGTCTTCTGGTTTGCCTCTCCCGGTGGGTTTGAAGGCACACTCTACTAGAGCTGTAGGTGCCTCCTGGGCCTTGCGACATAGAGCGTCTGCTCTACAGGTGTGTCAGGCGGCCACTTGGTCCAGCCTGCACACTTTCTCTAAGCACTATATGGTGCATGCCCATGCCTCTGCGGATGCGAGTTTGGGCAGGCGGGTTCTACAGGCGGCGGTTGCCCACCTTTAAAGGGAACCATGTGTTTTCCGTCTTGTTGAGGAACTCTTCCCGCCCTGGGGTATTGCTTTAGGACATCCCCATTGTCTGGGTCTCCCATTATGATGACCAGAAAAAAGAGAATTTTGTTTACGTACCGTAAATTCTTTTTTCTTTAATCATCAATGGGAGACCCAGCACCCACCCAGTTGTTCCTTTGCATGTTTTGCATTTGCTCTGTTCTCTGTTGAGACAGTGTTTGCCGGGTTGTTGAACCGTTTTGTGTACGGCATTCTTCCCGATGTTTCGGGTGTGGTTTATTTCCTCCTCGCAGCTTGTAGACCAAACTGAGGATGTTCCCTGCGGTAGGGTTTTATAAGCGGAGGAGGCGGTGTCTACAAACTTGTAGTACCTAGTGTGACCTCCGGAGGGCAGTGCCCTAAACCCCATTGTCTGGGTCTCCCATTGATGATTAAAGAAAAAAGAATTTACGGTACGTAAACAAAATTCTCTTTTTTATAACCAAAAAAAAAAATAATTTTGGCTTTTGGACTTTATTCTGTTACGCAGTTTACAGATCTGAATAATTGATTTTATACTTTAAAGGGAACCAACCACCTCAGATGACGTCTATAAGCAGTTAATACATGTCCCTGCACCCTACCTACACCGTTCCAGCTATGTTTTTGCTAAGAATATTGATAAAAGCAAACCGAAATATGCACTTTGTAAACTTACATGCCTGCGTACTTGAGGGCGTCTCCCTCGGGCTCTCGTACTAGAGGGCTGTGTCTTGTGCAGCATGAGTGGCTTCCCTACCCCTCCCTCTATCTTTGCAGGACGTCACATTAGGGCGTGATATTATCTTTGTGTGGGCGGCGACGCAAGGCAGCTCCCGTCCCTGCACGTCATCGGAGCGAGACAGAGTCACGTGCACTTCCTGTCGGCTCCGTGTACACACGAGCAGCTGATGGATGGATTGCATGTGAGGCTCAGACCAAACGCCGAGCGGGCTTGTTATCATTCACTAAGCCCGCTCGGCGTTTGGTCTGAGCCTCACATGCAATCCATCCATCAGCTGCTCGTGTGTACACGGAGCCGACAGGAAGTGACGATGCTTAGTGCACGTGACTCTGTCTCGCTCCGATGACGTGCAGGGACGGGAGCTGCCTTGCGTGCCCGCCCACACAAAGATAATATAACGCCCTTCAGTGACGTCCTGCAAAGATAGAGGGAGGGGTAGGGAAGCCACTCATGCTGCACAAGACACAGCCCTCTAGTATGAGAGCCCGAGGGAGACGCCCTCAAGTACGCAGGCATGTAAGTTTACAAAGTGTTTATTTCGGTTTGCTTTTATCAATATTCTTAGCAAAAACATAGCTGGAATGCTGTAGGTAGGGTGCAGGGACATGTATTAACTGCTTATAGACGTCATCTGAGGTGGTTGGTTCCCTTTAATAGATCGGGCATTTCAGATTGCGGTAATACCAAATAAATGTCTTTTTTTTTTATTTTTTTAATAGCTTTATTTTCAGTGGGGTGAAAAGGTGGGGATTTGAACTTTTATGGGTTTTTTTCTTATATTTAAAAAAAAAAATTATTTTTCTTTATTTTACCCAGACCCCTAGAGAGCCCCAGTGCTGCACACACTGTGACTGCTTGTCCTATGTACTGATGAGCTGCAGCACTTCAGTGCATAGGGAAAGTGATCACTGTCTGTGGATGCCAGCCCTCGCCAGGCATCCACAGGAAGTGAATCAGGACAGCTTCCAGGGTCATCAGGCAACAGATCAAGGTTTCCGTATTCACATCACAGGACCTCAAATCACAGCCGGGAATAGCACGATCCCCGGCGCAATGACAGCGCAATCTAAAGGATAAACAGCGCATATGATCGCCGCTGTTAGCTTCACATCTCAGCTGATGAGATCAGCTGAGATGTGCAGAGGATGATGTGAGCTCAGCATGTGAGCTCGCATCAAGGGGAGGGAGGTGACCTATGACGCACATATGCATCATAGGTCATGAAGGGGTTAAAGATAGGGTTTTTCCAGTAAGAGCCCAATCTATTGCACTCATAGAACATGTAACCAATGCGCATCTTCTGTTCCACATCTTCTGTTCCACATGTTGGACAATCTGCATCTTGACGGGCCCCAATTCTACAAAGAAAGCTTGGTGTTCTGTATAGTCTATGAACTCAGTATATCTACGAGAGCCTCTGAGCTTCACATGGGACAGTCTAGGATTGAGCTCCAGCACCTCTTCCCACTGTTCTTCCGTAATCGGCCCCACATCAGTTTCCCATTGTAATTTAGCTGTCGGGGGATGGTCTCCCATGCGAGACTGTGAAAGCGCCGATTTGAGTGTGAAAATTCAACCGGTTGTATATTTTGCTGCTGGTATTGAGTCTAATAAGAAATTTTTCCGTATATCCGGTACTACATCCCTAATCTGAGTCTGATCTGCATGCCTAAGTTGTAGATATTGAAAGAAGGAGCGAAATTAGGATGGGTCCAGCTCACACACCAGGGTGTTTAACAAAATGCAATTACGGTAGGCTTTATTAGGAAATCCTTAAAAAATGAGTACAGGTTACTTGGACAACAGAGCAGCTGATAAGGATGGGGGGGGGGTGGCAAAAAACATATACGCGTTTCAAACTTTAGGAGTTCTTGAACACTGGTTACAAAGCAGGATACAAAAGTAAGGATTAAATACACCCCCACCGAATTACAGAGACACGAAACACATGAGGAACATGTGAGGCTACATATAGAAAAAGAGAGAATCCTGGGTACAAAGAAATACAACTATTAAAACCATTATACACAGTGCCTTGTGAAAGTATTTGTCCCCCTTGAACTTTTCAACCCTTTGCCACATTTCAGGCTTCAAACATATTAAAGATATAAATTCTAATATTTTTGTGAAGAATCAACAACAAGTGGGACACAATCATGAAGTGGAACCAAATTTATTGGATATTTTAAACTTTTTTAACAAATAAAAAACTGAATAGTGGGGCGTGCAACATTATTCTGTCCCCTTTGAGTTAATACTTTGTAGCGCCACCTTGTGCTGTGAGTACAGCTGCAGCCTCTTGGGGAATGTCTCTATCAGTGAAATTCTTGCCCATTCTTCCTTGCAGAACAGCAGGAGCTCAGTGAGGTTGGATTGAGGCGTTTGTGATCAGCAGTTTTCAGCTCTTTCCTTAGATTCTCCATTGGATTCAGGTCTGGATGTGACTCGGCCATACTAACACCTGGATACGTTTATTTTTGAACCGTTCCATTGTAGATTTTGCTTTATGTTTGGGATCATTGTCTTGTTGGAAGATAAATCTCCGTCCCAGTCTCAGGTCTTTTGCAGACTCCAGCAGGTTTTCTTCCAGAATGGTCCTGTATTTGGCTCCGTCCATCTTCCCATCAATTTTAACCATCTTCCCTGTCCCTGCTGAAGAAAAGCCCAAACCATGATGCTGCCACCACCATGTGTGACAGTGGGGATGGTGTTTTGAGGGTGATGAGCTGTGTTGCTTTTACGCCAAACATATCGTTTTGCATTGTGGCCAAAAAGTTTGATTTTGGTTTCCTCTGAGCAGAGCCCCTTATTCCACATGTTTGGGGTCTCCCAGGCGGCTTGTGGCAAACTTCAAGCAAGTCTTTTTATGAATATCTTTGAGAAATGTCTTTCTTCTTGCCAGTCATCCATAAAGGCCAGATTTGTGCAGTGTACGACTGATTGTTGTCCTATGGACAGACTCTCCCACCTCAGCTGTAGATCTCTGTGGTTCATCCAGAGTGATCATGGGCCTTTTGGCTGCATCTCTGATCAGTCTTCTCCTTATTTGAGATGAAAGTTTAGAGGGGCGGCCGGGTCTTGGTAGATTTGCAGTGGTCTTATACTCCTTCCATTTCAATATGATCGCTTGCACAGTGGCTCCTTGAGATGTTTAAAATTTGGGAAATCTTTTTGTATCCAAATCCGGCTTTAAACTTCGCCACAACAGTATCTCGGACCTGCCTGGTGTGTTCCTTGATCTTCATGATGCTCTCTGCACTTGAAACAGAACCCTGAGACTATCACAGAGCAGGTGCATTTATACGGAGACTTGTTTACACACAGGTGGATCCTATTTATTATTACCAGTCATTTAGGACAACATTGGATCATTCAGAGATCCTCACTGAACTTCTGGAGTGAGTTTGCTGCACTGAAAGTAAAGGGGCTGAATAATATTGCACGCCCCACGCCTCAGTTTTAAATTTGTTAAAAAAAAGTTCAAAATATAAAAAAAAAAATTTGGTTCCACTTCACTATTGTGTCCCACTTGTTGTTGATTCTTCACAAAACATTAGAATTTATATCTTTATGTTTGAAGCCTGAAATGTGGCAAAAGGTTGAAAAGTTCAAGGAGGCCAAATTCTTTCGGAAGGCACTGTATCCCATGGTGCTTTACATCTGAAAAGGGGCATACATAGACAAGTACAAAAAACATGAGCAACACAAGGCACACACAAGAGAGGACCCTGCCCGCGAAGGCTCACAGTCAGTTCAAGATGGACATGCTATTCCAGCAGTTTTGAGGCATAAGGGAGCAGTGATATCGGGCAATAGCCAGACACAGAGTATGGGTCAAGGGAGGGCTTTTTGAGGATGGGTGCAATTGAAGGATGAGGTTTAGACACCATTTGTAAGTGAAAGCTTGAAGAGAGGTGTTAGGGTTGGGATAAAGACTGTGGCAAGGTTGGGGATGAGGTGGGACGGGAGCAGGTCAAGTACTAAGTGAGAAAATCCAAACTTCTTCCTTATTGCCTAACGCATTAGTATGATTACCACCTCTAATATGCTAAGGGACTTTATTAATTGCATATACATGTAAGCCAGCTATATTGCGGTTATGACATTCCATAAAATGCTTAGACGCATATGAGATGTTCCTTTCTGTGGGTTCCTCATTGTCTTGAAGATTTTCTCTGACTCTAGATTTAAACTTGTGAATTGTTGGTCCTACATATGTGAGGTTACAAATTGTGCCTTCGATAATGTAGACTACATGATCGCTATTGTAATTAACCCCTTTCCGACCCATGACTTAAATGAACGTCATGGGTCGGATCCCGGTGTTTGATGTGAGCTCTGGCGCAGAGCTAACATCATTTCCCCGACATCTCAGCTGATCTCATCAACTGAGATGTCGGGCTTCCAGCACCGATCGGATCCACGATCCGGTCAGTACTGTTAACCCTTTGGATCCCACTGTTATTCACTGACAGCGGGATTCATAACCGTCGTGGCAGGGATCGCGCCGTTCCCCGCTGAGATTGGAGATCCTGTGATAAGATCGCGGGATCTACGTTGGTCACCTGATAGCTTTCGGGGTTACACCAGGACCCCAGGCCATCAGGGATCAGTTCTTGTCAGTGGTTGGCAAGTGCTTCCAACCACTGAAAGTGAAACAAAGGGCCATGTCCCGATGTGCTGCAGCTCATTGGGACATGGCACAAGGGATCGGACCCTGCAGCAGTGTGGCGGCCTATGGGTCAATGTAAAACAAAGAATTAATTAAAAAATTAATTCAAATCACCCCCCCTTTTCCCCATTCAAAAAAATAAGTATTAAAAAAAACACATTTGGTATCGTCGCGTTCAGAATCGCCCGATCTATCAAGATATAAAATCAATTAATGAGAGTCGTAAACTGTGTAACGGAAAAAAGGTCCAAACGCCAAAATGACGTTTTATTGGTCGCCGCAACATTGCAATAATATGCAATAACGGGCGATCAAAGCAACATATCTACCGAGAAATTGTATCATTAGAAAGGTCAGCTCAAGATGCAAAAAATAAGTCATCACACAGCCCCAGATCCCGAAAAATGCAGAACATGGCGCAAAAAGTGTATTTTTTTTTTAACTTCAGAATTTTTTTCACTACTTATATAACAGTAAAGGTAACATGTTTGGTATCTACAAACCCGTACTGACCTGAGGCATCACACCGTCATGTCAGTGTTACCATATAGTGAACATGGCGAATAAAAAACCCAGTAAACAAACGTGTAATTGAACTTTTTTTGCAATTTCACCGAACTTTGAATTTATTACCCATTTTTCTGTACACTATATGGTAAAATAAATGATTGCATCTGAAGGTGCAAAAAGCAAACTCTCATATGTCTACGGGAAAATAAAAATGTTATGGTTCTAGGAAGCAGGGGAGCAAAAAACGAAAACGAACAATCGCCGGGTGGTGAAGGGGTTAAGGAAGCTATGAATATTAATCTTTTCTGCTCTGGTCATGAATTGATTATAAAAATGATTGGTTTTGATAGATACTGTGCATGTTTTACACGGTGAGTGACCACATCTAGAACATCTCAGAGACAACCATGTTCGAGAAGTCTAAATGTGGCGATTACATGTAATCGGGGAGAAAGGGAATCGCCTGGGGTTTCAGCTTTTCTAGGCACAATTCTGATGCCTCCTTTTAGAATACATTCAACAATAGGGTCATCATACAAGATAGGAAGATTCATCTGGAGATATGCGTCATAACCAAGGTAGGTGTATTGTTGGTTCCCTCTCTCACTGCAGGTAATTTAACTTTATTAAGTCGGACCTGTCCTTATTTGCTGCAATCTTGTTGGCCCTGTTCACACTCCACATTGGATAATGTCTTTTGGAAAGGCGCTGGCCGATGATCTCTGATTCTGCGTCAGTTTCTCTTTGCTCTGATGAGCTCACCCGCTGGAATCGCTTTAGTTACATGACAAGGGTGGAAACTGCGCTCACTGAGGATTGTATTGATGCTGAAGGCTTTCTGTAGGACTTACCATGAACCAGACAATCATCAGTGCCAGTCAATTCCAAATCCAAAAAGGTGATTGTTTCCCGATGGTAAGTGTGTGTGAAACAAAAAATTAACTGATTATCATTCAAATAAGAGACAAAACTCTTTATATCAGAAACTTCCCTTCCCAGACGAAGAACAAATCATCTATATATCTACCATATAATTTAATAGAGAAGGAAAAAGGATTACCAAAAGTATAGATGAAACATTCTTATCCACTATGCCATATTAGCCACTAAGTAGAAAATATAGTACAGGTTTTATATACTCCTTTAGTTCAGATGTATATGAACTATACTTGTCTAAATGATGTTGAATACCAAAACTGTTACATGTTGGGTATGCAGGTATATAGTGAGGAAACATCACGTCACCCAGGTGAACTTATAGGACCATTTCGAATTTTGAAACATTCTTAAGTCATCACGAGAGTCTTGTAAAAATAACAGGTATTCGTTGCGCTAATGGTTGGAGTGCACTGTTTAACCACACGCCCAAGTGCTCATTTAATGACCCTAGTCACTTACACAAAGAGGACGACAACATAAAAATCCTGGTTCTGGTATATAGATGTATGAGAGGTCGTGTATTCAGTCTCTGTGTCTCCACAGATGGATCCAGGAGGAGAAATCCTGCAGAGAGATGTCCCCGTCCTCTGTATCCCCAGGACTGTCCAGAGGAGAATCACAATGTCCCGGAGAGTCATCAGGTAGATGGCGCTGAAGTCTCCACAACATCTGACCATAAAGTGATTGGACCGGAGCTCGATTTACATTTCTCTTTTTAGGGTGAAGATCTGATTGATATTAAGGTTGAGGTTATACATGGAGCACAAGAGGCGATCGCACTATGGGCCGATCCGCAGGGTGAGGAGGGGAGACTGTCATGTCTGTTCTGTGGTCACCTACTACTACTCCCATCATCTCATCACATGACACAATCTATTCCATCACTGTGTGTTTCCTACAGATGGAATCATGGAGAGAAATCCCCCAGAGAGATGTCCCCGTCCTCTGTATCCCCAGGACTGTCCAGAGGAGAATCACAATGTCCCGGAGAGTCATCAGGTAGATGGCGCTGAGCCCTGCATCTATATGGAGGGTTGGGGGCTTTCCTGCTCTGCCGTCATAGAGGTCATAGATTTTGATGGCCTCTTATATTGCACTGATTTATTTAACCCCTGTAAGGGATCCAGAGAAAAAGACAGGTGTGTAATGACCAGAGGTCCGAACTAGATCCAACGAGTCACAGAAACAGGGACGGAGGCAGAAGCAACATGAAACACCTCCTTTTACTTGGGGAAACAAACGGAAAATTTAGAACAAGATGCACAAATATGTTATTTCCCCAGAACTACTGCCTATATTAATTACATACACCCAGCATCAAGCTAGGGGTCGGTGTATTACGTCAGTGTTCCTCTTCAGTATGAAGAGACAATGCCAGGAATAAATTTACCTTAAATCTATGGAAAAATAAATAATTAACTCCACACAGCAGCAGGACAGGTGTAAGGGCGCCTTCACACTGGCGTTCGGCACCGCAGCGTATGGACTGCATACGCATCTGCAGTGCCGAACGCAGACATTTTCATGTGGACGCAACAGTGATGGGTCCGCATGCGGTTCACATGAAAATGCCCCTAGAAGGCATTGCCTGATGAGCCCGGCTGTCAAGAGGGGAGACAGGGGACCCGAAGCAGCTCCATTCTCTCAGAGCCCGGGCGTTGAGAGAATGGATTCCAACGTGATCCGCAGCGTTTGTCTGCGGTGTCCTGCGGATGGCCGTGCGGTCTCATTGCCCTCCATGTATGATTTGTACGCCTGCAGAGCTGTGCGTACAAATCATACATTCTCGGCCGCACAGAAAATGCAACATGTTGCGTTTCTGAGCGCCGAGAATCAGCGCATGCGGACGTGAACGCGGCCATCCGCAGGGCACTGCATACACCGTGCGTCCCCATGTTAAACATGGGGATGGACGATGCATGTGGTCTGCTCGCGTTCACCCACCGCACTACGCTGCGGCGGGAAACGCCAATGTGAAAGCGCCCTAAATCAGATGGATGCAGTTTAGTGAGGATCACTGATGTACCGATGTACAATCTTATCAACTCTATACACACAATACATGTAAACCCAGGATAGAGATATGTACATATATTTTTATGTATCTGATCTGTTGGGTACCCGGGTACCTTATCTAATGGTAAAGTTTAGTCCAGTCTGCAGTCTGTACAGGCCTGGGGAAGTACTGTTAGCGCAGTCACTTCCAATGGTCTTCGGCGCCAAAAAGAAAAGAAAAACAAAACACGAACGTAATAAACAGGAATATTGTGTTCTCTTGTCTGAAGGGGGTCTTAAGTCTCTGTAGTTTTTGGGGAGGCAAAGTGTGTTGACACCGAGGCCTGCAGCCTCACAGCAGAGATTCAGTCATTTCCTCTCACAGTATGGCCGACCCGTCTCCTCTGGAGCACTACTCTCCTGGCAGTAGTATACTCGCTTTCTATCGTGAAACAAGTCAATTTGGTCCCCTCCAGGGGCACTGCTATCGAGTTAATCAGAGTCCGGTCCCAGCTTTATCTGGCTCAGACTTCTCCACAGCCGCTTTCCTCTCACAGCACCTCCGGACCCAGTTTACCTCAGCAAAGTCTGTCATAAAAAAATCTCTCTCCGTCTCCATGACAACCCCTCAGGTCATAGCCCCCACCTTTTTAGTCAGGAAGTAAATTTCCACACACTCTTACAGGTGCAGCACTCCTTCTAAGTGTAGAGATGTCACAATGGTCTCTTTTACTTAGGAGACTTGTGACTGCTTTGGACCTCTGTCTCATGTCTAAATTGAGACTTCATATTAACCATGTGATAAATTTCAGGCATTTCCTGCAACTTATACTTCAGGCTCCGCCCACGTTTTTCGGGAAGCGAGAAACAGAGAGTGGGGATCGTTGTCTCCCTGTTGTGAGGAGATCCCCAGTCCTGGGCTTTCTCTCTACCGATCGACTCTTCATCTATGCGGTCAGTAGATGTTTTTTTGCGGCTTTGGCCCTTGTCTATTGGGACCCTGATGGCGTCTCTCTGGCAGAGTTGAACGGACACCCAATAGATTGACCCGGCTCTTATGGTGCCGTCACACCTGGCGACGTCGCTAGCGACATCGCCGAAAAAGTGACGTATCAGCGATGTCGCTAGCGACGTCGCGCTGTGTAAACGAGCGGCGCGACCGCGCTTTATCGCTGGTCACAGGTTTACGGGAAGAACCGTAAACCTGTTAACCGGCGACCTGCGATAAGGCTGGATCGCGCCGTGTGACATCGCCAGAGCGATGTCGGCGGCGATCCAGCCTATACCGCAGCGTTGCTGAGGATCGCTCGCTGGGCTGAGCCCAGCCCAGCGAGCGATGTCACCGCCCGCATCGCTGCGGTGTCGCCGGACGCAGCGATGCTGTGTGACAGCTGGCCAGCGATGTCGGAAGCGAGCGGGCACCCGCGCATCGCTTCCGACATCGCTGGCCAGATCGTGCTGTGTGACGGCACCATTAGGAGTCAGCTCTGTCAGGGGTTGTCTTGTAGGCTCCAGGACTCCATGGCTCAGTACTCTACTCCAGAGTTGTTGGAGGCCGCCATGTCTCTTGACATCAGAATAGATCGACGCCTCAGAGAAAGACCGACTCGGCCCCAGCCCCCTGTTCTCCCCATGGAGGAGGTCCCACAGGTGAAAGTGAATGAACCTATGCAGCTAGGGGGGGTGTCTCCTTGTGTGGGTCGCCTGTAGTCTGCCGTGGGATAGGGGCATGTTTTTACTTTGGGCTTAAGGGTCACCTCGTGAGTGTCTGTCCATCCATCCCCAGACAACCATCCAAAAAGCCATCTCCCCTAGGTCGTGTGGAAGGTGGCGACCTGGGCATATATGTTTCCTCCGTTTTTCCTTCTTTTCCGGCTGCTATTCCTCCATGACAAAGAGAGGATCCCATTCCCACTCTCCAGGGATCCGTGGGAGGGATTGTCCATACTGGGGACCAGTCTCCTGAATGTGCGGTTCCTCAGCCGGTTCTGTCAGAGGTGTACACTCCTAATACACTATCTGAGGAGCCGCCCTTCCCAGGTCGTTTTGAGGAAGGCAAACTGGGCGTTTACATTTCCTCTGTACTTCCCTCTCCTCCGGATAATGTGCACAGGGTGCAACCGGAGAGAAGGCGCACTGTTTCTCCCTCTGCCCAAGTTCTTTCTGGACCTATGTGTTCCCCCAGGAGAGGTGGTGAAGGGGGGGTGGTTTTCTCTACAGCTGTTCCTCATCCTGAGGTCACCAGGAGGTCACCTCTCCCCCCCCCCCCCCCTTCCCTATGAGCAGGGTCATCCTCTGTATTTAACCCTCTGGTGTCTCCCTGTCTGTTTTTCGTTGTGTGGTGGACATTGTAGGTCCATGCTCACTGTCACGCACGGTAGTTGGACATTCCCCTTAGTTCAAGCGTGACGAGAGATTAATAATGATCAATAATGTACTATAATCATGTGCTCACCTGTATGTTTAGGTGAGATGGCATTAAGATCAATTCCGAACAGAATCTTAGATGTGACACTCCAATTCCTCCTTGGTGTCTGGGCGTCCCAGGGTATGCAGCTCACACCAGGATGCCCAAGAATGAATCCAAACGATCCTCAAAGGCAATGCAAATAAAAATCTAAAAGTATTTCTGATTGTAGTGGTGCCTCCCTCTCCGAGTAGTTCTGTTAGACTCTGTAAAAATCCATTTTCCATTTTCCGTCTTGATTTAATCCGATGGATTTTTACCGAGTCAAACAGAACTGCTCGGTGAGGGAGGCGCCACTACAATCATAAATACTTTTAGCTTTATATTACACTGATTGTCACATCTGATCTATCAGGGGGAAGATCCGACTAATATTAAAGTGGAGGATGAGACAGAAGAAGCGATGACGAGGGGGGATCAGCCGTGTGTGAGTGACGGGAAGGAGGAGATTCCAGTAAATGTCATCACAGGTATGGAAGAAACTTCCACAATGAATCCATTTTACATGTAGTCAATAGTGTTATTTAACTCATTAAATGTCATTGATCACAAATAGCCGCTCCCCCAATGTGACCACTATTCTATATATGTACATGCTGCCTCCTCTGTATTGCACGGGCATAGCTCCTCTTCCATCCGTCTGCAGCATAACAATTTTTTCAATATTTTTGCATTCATTTTAAAATTAACACGAGTGAAAACAACAACAACAAAACTCATGAAAAGTAGCAAAAAATGTTTGTATTGTATAGTGGGTTTTCTACCAAGTCTCTGGTCTTTGGTGCAGAACAATCTGCTGCAATTAAGCCATGTGTGAATATACCCTAATAGAAATGATATATCTACTTTGGAGTGTGAAGACATTTACTAAATTCATGTTTATTCCCAACAGAAAACGTCAATAACAGTTCTGAGAGACTCTTCATGTTATTGGCAAATTATACATTAGAAGATGAAGATATAATGCAGAACTCTTCAGAAGAAAATCTCATCTGCACTAATGTAAATTCAGGATTTAATCCACCTAATCCCAAGGAACCTTCTCTTGATCAACCTCAGATTGCTACAAGTACAGATCAGCAAAGGGTCGAAGAGCATTGTTCAAGAAGTTCAAGTCCTCATACACATAGAAGAATTCATGGAGGGAAGGAACCACACTCCTGTTCAGAATGTGGGAAAAGCTTCAGGGATAAATCTAGTCTTGTTATACATGAAATAAGTCATACACGAAAGAAGAAGTTTTCATGTTCAGAATGTGGGAAATGTTTTTCAACTATGTCATATTTCGTAAAACATGAGAGAATTCACACAGGAGAGAAGCCATATTCATGTTCAGAATGTGGGAAATGTTTTTCTACTAAAACTCATCTTGTTACTCATCAAAGAATTCACACTGGAGTAAAGCCATATTCATGCTCAGAATGTGGGAAATGTTTTTCTAGTAAAACTCATCTTGTTACACATCAGAGAATTCACACAGGAGAGAGGCCGTACACATGTTCAGAATGTGGGAAATGTTTTACGGATCATTCCACTTATATTAAACATCAGAGAATTCACACAGGAGAGAAGCCGTATTCATGTTCAGAATGTGGAAAATGTTTTACAGATTATTCAGGTTTTGTTAGACATCAGAGAATTCACACAGGAGAGAAGCCATATTCCTGTTCAGAATGTGGGAAATGTTTTAGAGCTCAATCAAATTTTGTTAGACATCAGAGAGTTCACACAGGAGAGAAGACATATTGATGTTCAGAATGTGGGAAATGTGGGAAATTTCTAAGCCCAAACTTTTTTATGTTCAGAAGTCAGAAAATGTTTCATTACTAAAGCCAACTTTAGTAAAGTTACAAAGGAGAGGAGTCGATTTCATGCTTTATATGTGTAAGATAGTTTACAAGCAAATCGAATTTCAAACTCCTCAAAGAATTCAAAGAAGAGGAAACGACACTGCTCAAAAAAATAAAGGGAACACTTAAACGACACACTGTAACTCCAAGTCAATCACACTTCTATGAAATTAACCTGTCCAGTTATGAAGCAACACTGATTGTGAATCAATTTCTCCTGCTGTTGTACAAATGGAACAGACAATAGGTAGAAAGGAACTCGGAATTGTTGAGAGAGGTAATAATATTTATTCATTTATATAGCGCTATTAATTCCATAGCACTTTACATACATCAGTAATGCTGTCTCTCTTGGAGCTCACAATCTAAACATCCTATCAGTATGTCTTTACAATGTGGGAGGAAACCGGAGTGCCCAGAGGAAACCCACGCAAACACAGGGAGAACATACAAACTCCTTGCAGATGTTGTCCTTAGTGTCCTTGGTGGGAATTAAACCCAGGACCTCAGGACCCCAGTGCTGCAAAGGCTGCAGTGCTAACCACTTGAGCCACCGTGCTACCCCTATATAAGTATATAGGTATAAGACGAAGTGTGCCCAAACAGCCAAGCAAGATAAGAGGCAAATAGTCAGGCGGGGTTTTCAAAGAAGGTCCCTAGGGATGTGCGGGTCCCCCTGATGTGTTTTGATTGGACAAACTTTCATCTGGGTTTTGGTATCCTTGGGATGTGTTTTCATGCTGTATCTCCATTTCATATTTAATGTAGCTTTTTATTTTATGTCATTAACCCTGCTGTTGTGATCGCATTTACTATATACACTTGTACTGTTGCGGGTCAATATTACCCGACCTATAAAATGTTGATTTTAGCTACTGTGTGTTTTATTTGAATACCTATTTCATTATTAAACTGTATGTGAACATGGTTGATCATGAACAGATGAAAAATGAAATTAAAACTTAATGTTGTATTTATTTTTTTTTCAGAAAAAAGGTTACACGGGCTGTCTGCAATTAGTTTTGCTTTATAGCATTCTGCACACAAATAACAAACATGCTTTAGATTTCTATTACTATAAGATGAAACCTAACTAAATATAACTTTGTGTTAACATATTTTATAACACAACAAATGAAAAATAATGAAAACTTCAGTTTTTCTTTTTTATCTCTAAAAAAGGGTGAACAGGTGCATGCATTTTTACATTGAACACAATAATAAAACTCTTGTCTTCTACGTAGATATTTTGCACACCCAGCACATGTCATTTGTTTTATTGTCACAAGAAGAGCCTTCCTTTTATGGCTGGTAGCTGTGCTGGTGGAGTCTCTTTCTTGAGCATGCTGCTGGACACTCTTCACAATGGCTGCTGGCATCGATATACAGCCTAACTAAAGCCCCCGTTACATGGGGCGAGATCGCCGCCGATGACAGAGGCGACATGGGGGCGTGGCCTATCGGCAGCGTCATCACCCCTACGTCGCCTCATGTAAAGGGGCGATGTCGCCGGTGTCGGGAGGTCGCCTGGTGTCAGAGCAGTGCTCTGAAACAAGGCGACCATCATGGGGCGATGTGCACACATCGCCCCATGTAACCGGCCATAGGCTCCCATAGTCCGGCATCGCTGCTGGGGTTTCCAGACACCCCGGCGGCGCTGCCACCTGACATATCGCCGGCGCGGGGCTGGAGGTGTTGCCCCGTGTAAACAGGGGAAGGCGACGCTGGCGGGGCGCCAAAATCGTACGCGCACCCGCCAGTCGCCGACGACATCGCCAGCCCCGTCACCTGTTGTGATGGGGAATTAAGGATTTTCCTTAATCTTCAATAAAAATTCTTCTTTTATGCAGCTTATTTCTGTTCCAATTGTGGTTGATTTCTCTCCATAAAACAAATGTGTTGTATGCTGAAACATCCGGAATGTTGTAAAATATGATCACTGGTCAACGATTAGTTTTGCGTTAGCATGTGTATGTTGATATTGCTTGATCTTGTGTATCAACTGCCCCTTTTGTGGCATTATAATCTAATATCATGTTCAGCTTTCTGTCTTCTCGATTACTTATTGCATTGTCATGGTGCATTGTGCTCATTATTAGAATTACATGTTTATTTTTTACCTGTCCAGTTATGAAGCAACACCGATTGTGAATCAATTTCTTCTGCTGTTGTACAAATGGAACAGAAAATAGGTAGAAATGAACGCGAAATTGTTGGGAGAGGTATAAGAGGAAGTGTGCCCAACAGCCAAACAAGATAAGAGGCAAATAACCTGAACTGATAAAGTGCGGGGTTTTCAAAGAAGGTCCCTAGGGATGTGGGGATCCCCCTGATGTGTTTCGCTTGAGCTTCGTCTTGTTTGGCTGTTTGGACACACTTTAATCTGGGTTTTGGTTTCCTTGGGATGTGTTTTCATTGTGTATCTCTATTTAATTTTGTTTTTTATTATATGTAATTAAATAAAGATTTTTGTACCAATTATTCGGGCTAAAATCTCGTTCTAATCTATAGTGTTATGGTTAATATTTTATGTCTAGCTTCATTATTATTTAGAAACATTTTGTGTTTTCCTGTCTTTGCTTAAAGACGGAGTAATGGAGTAAGTCTGACCAGGAAAATAGTTTCCTTTGCAGATTTCCTGACCAGTTGATTTTTGTTTTGAGCAAGGAAGTGTGTCATCTCTGATAATCTAAAATAGGGGTGAGAATGCGCAAAATAGGGTCTTATCCTTTAAGAGACAAGTATTAAGTGGTGAAATCAAGGAACTGCTCAACTGATAGGGTTGTGTAGCACACAACCGGCGTGATCGCTCAGAACAATACAGCTGCTACAAGGACCGTACCTCCACAGGTCACTGTGGTCACGATAAACATCTGCAGGACAAAGTACCTCGTGGTCTGAGCTGCTGTGATCATATGATAGCAAAACCAGATACAGCGGTATGTCTGGGTTAGTGGTAGCTGTTTATTCTCCGACGCGTTTCGGAGTCGTATCCCGAACTCCTTCCTCAGGGAACATGCCTGTACATATATTAATTCTAGTGTACCAATAGGGTGATTAAATATATAAATTTAATCTTGAGTTGTTCTTTGGTCACGAACCGCTACGTCCATGTGCGATAGTGGATTTGTAATCCCATTTAGACATTTAGATGAAGCATTCTATCTTTACGCAATGTAAATTCTGCACCCCCTTCAGCACCCCCGCCTTATGCTGGGTCATGAAGACATTGTGGTCAACAGATTCCTACTGGGGTTAATTGTTGCGGGTCCTGAGGGTCTCCACACCCAGGTATAACACCCAGAGTGCCTCTGTTCCCTATGAGGATCACTAGTCATGTGCAGTTTTAACCTCCTAGAATGAGTTGATAATGTTCAGGTACAAGATCCACCCAAGTGTGGTCCATAGAAACATATCGGTTTTGGTCTCCCAGTGAACGTATTGCTACCTAGGTCCCAGATTCTCGGACCCCCCCTCAACATTTAGATTGCGCAAACTGTGGTGCAGGATAAAGCTCCATCAGTCGCAGAGTATGCCTCTGTATTAAAACAAACATGGTTGGATTTTAGCTCTGAGCATAATCATGATAAGGATCACAGATTATTGTTGCAGTGTTTTATGAATGACCTTAGACATACGGTTCAGATTCCAGTATGCACTATTTGTCAGGAGTGGCACAATATGCAATGGGTTAATTTAAAGGAAATAGCTCGGGTGCTGAACTAGAAAGCATGTCAAAGAAAAGGGTTAATTAAATTCTTGTGCATCCAAGAAAGGGAAGAGGGAGGGGGAGAGGAGGAAGTAACCACCAAGGAGGAGATAAAGATTACAGCAATGTAGAATGTTGGTCTTGTGGTCAAAAAGGACATTTTTCCATCACATGTCCCACAAACTCAACAGCTACTGTCCAGACCCCCCCTCCCCACCATAGAAAACTGGCAATCCAGATGTCTCCCTCTGCCATGTTGTCACCCCCCCCAGGGACCCACATTCACTGTCCCTGTATCCTTGGGGGAGGAACAAAATGTTTCATTCAGATAGACACTGGAGCAGCCCATGCATTATTAATGCAAACACATGTTCTGAAGGAAATATTTTTACCCAAATATGTGACTTATGAAAGGGTAGACGGATGACTTCCTGAATTACAAATGACTCATCCTGGCCGATTAAATTTGAAGGACACAATATCAATTGTAACCCATGTTTTAGTTTCCCCTGATGTAACTTTTAATTTGTTAGGAACAGATGTGTTGAAAAAAATTGGGTCCTTCATAGAATTCACTCCAAATGGCCCCAACATGACCACAGCCCAGATGAGATGCCACTGTTCAGGTGTGGCTCTTTTAGTTTTAACTGTTAACGCAGCAGCACAGGCATGGTACATGCAGGTTTTGAGCCAAGCTTGACCTTGTCCAGGTTGAAAATGCGATGTATCTTTTTGCCAGTGTCTTGAGGTTTTCAGGGAGGCTGCTGCAGCTGTAGCCTTCGTAGATGCATTGTAGGAAATGTAGGCTTGTCTTCTGATGACAGCTGAGTCTTTAGAGAACCACTATGCAGGACTTGGAGTTGCTGTAAGGCATTTAGAGACTTCTCCCCCGTCTCTCGCCTGCGTTGTCTCTGAGATGGCGACATAGTGTTCCTGTCGGTGCCCTGAGTAGCAAGCTGTCTCAGCAGTATCCTGTCTTTAACCTCCCTGGCGTTACGACTAATTCTGGAATTTTATGCTAAAAGCGTTACATTTTTTTTTAATGGAAATTTTGTGTTATGTACAGTAGGGCTGCAATTCTTAGTAATTACCTGATCAAAGAAGACTCTAGTAGACCTCTCAGATGTGATAAAGTTCGAAACATAAAATCATGAATTATAATTAAATAAATAATAAAATTTTATTCAATAATCAATAATCTTATACCTGGCGGTATGATTATGTCAGGATTTTTGTACTAAGGGTACTTTCACACTAGCGTTTTTTTGTAAATCGCGGCAGATGCGGTGAAAATAACCAATCTGCCGCGCTTACCGCATAACCGCGACACAGTTGCGGCAAGCCCCATGCAATGCCTATGGGGCTTGCGGTAAGGGTGGGGCAGGTGCGGCAAGTGCGGTTTCAGCACTTGTGGCAGGTGCGGCCGCGAAAAAAAAACGCGGTCAGCCGCGTTTTTTTTGCAGCCGCACCTGCTGCAAGTGCCGATACCGCACTTGCCGCATCTGCGGCAAGCCCCCATTGACATTCCATGGGGCTTGCGGCAACTGTGCCGCAGGTGTCGCGGTAATGCGGTAATCGCGGCAGATTCGTTTTTTTCACCGCATCTGCCGCGATTTACAAAAACCGCTGATGTGAAAGCAGCCTAAATGCGGTACCATTTTTTTTCATAACAAATTTCTTTTATTGGCCGAAATGTTATACTTTTTTTTTTTCCCACCCAGTTCCGCCTCCAATGAGCCGCTGCGGCTCACAGAGACGGAACCAGGAAGTCATATGAGGCATCCGAAGGAGCTCTCACCGGCGATCGCAGCGGGGACATCGCTGGATGTCCCTGTGACAGAGGAGGGGAGGGTAACTGAGGGAAGCATCCAGCTTTCCTTGGGTGTTCCCGCCCCTCTTCTCGTCTGCAGCCCAGGCTCTACACTAACACCCTAGCCCTAACGGCCCCGTCACATGGGGCGACGGGGCTGGAGATGTCAGCGGTGAATGGCGGGGGCGTGCATGCTCTCGCCGCCCCCGCCACCAGCGCTGTCCCCCGTTTAGACGGGGCGACTCCTCCAGCCCCGTGTCGGCAACCTCTAGGGCGACAACCCCGGCGGCGATGCAGGACAATGGGAGCCTATGGCTCCCATCGCCTGACAGGTTACTACCGCCCGGTTACCGGTGTGCACATCACCCCATGATGGTCGCCAGGTTTCACAGCACTGCTGTGAAACCAGGCGACCGGCCGGGACCGGCAACATCGCCCCTTTACATGTGGCGACGTAGGGGCGATGACGCCGGCAATAGGCCACGCCCCCACGTCTCCACATGAATGGGCAGCAATATCGCCCCCTTACCCTAATGATGCTGTCACACCTGGCGATGTCGCTAGCGACATCGCCGAAAAAGTGACGTATCAGCGATGTCGCTAGCGACGTCGCGCTGTGTAAACGAGCGGTCGCAGGTTGACAGGTTTACGGGAGGAACCGTAAACCTGTCAACCGGCGACCTGCGGTAAGGCTGGATCGCGGCGTGTGACATCGCCAGAGCGATGTTGGCGGCGATCCAGCCTATGCCGCAGCGTTGCTGCGGATCGCTCGCTGGGCTGAGCCCAGCCCAGCGGCCGATGTCACCGCCCGCATCGCTGCGGTGTCTCCGGCCGCAGCGATGCTGTGTGACAGCTGGCCAGCGATGTCGGAAGCGAGCGGGCACCCGCGCATCGCTTCCGACATCGCTGGCCAGATCGGGCTGTGTGACAGCACCATAACAATAGCCCTATCCGTAGCCCTAACCCTAGCCCTAACCCTAAGCCTAGCCCTAACCCTAGCTCTGGAGAAGGGTGCCATATCACTCACACGGCGCCGGCGGCAACTGGCAGGTAAGACCCGATGCCCCAGCCCCCTCCCCCCGGCTCTGACAGCACCCCGGTCCTCAGCAGCAGGAGCAGGCAGCGGTGCTCCCCGCCGACACAGCACGGGGAGCAGGGGCGGGCGGCGGTGCTCCCCGCCTCCGCAGCACCGGGAGCAGGAGCGGGTGGCGGTGCTCCCCCGCCGGCACAGCACAGGGAGCAGGGGCGGGCGGCGGTGCTCCCCGCCTCCGCAGCACCGGGAGCAGGAGCGGGTGGCGGTGCTCCCCCGCCGGCACAGCACAGGGAGCAGGGGCCGCGGGTGCTGGGCACAGAGGGCACCCGCGGCTGGAGCAGGGGCCGCGGGTGCTGGCCACAGATGGCACCCGCGGCTGCAGTGACCGCGGGTGCAGGGCACAGAGGGCACCCGCGGCTGGAGCAGGGGCCGCGGGTGCTGGCCACAGATGGCACCCGCGGCTGCAGTGACCGCGGGTGCAGGGCACAGATGGCACCCGCGGCTGGAGCAGGGGCCGCGGGTGCTGGCCACAGATGGCACCCGCGGCTGCAGTGACCGCGGGTGCAGGGCACAGATGGCACCCGCGGCTGGAGCAGGGGCCGCGGGTGCTGGCCACAGATGGCACCCGCGCTGCAGTGACCGCGGGTGCTGGCCACAGATGGCATCCGCGGCTGGAGCAGGGGCCGCGGGTGCTGGCCACAGATGGCACCCGCGGCTGCAGTGACCGCGGGTGCTGGCCACAGAGGGCACCCGCGGCTGGAGCAGGGGCCGCGGGTGCTGGCCACAGATGGCACCCGCGGCTGCAGTGACCGCGGGTGCAGGGCACAGATGGCACCCGCGGCTGGAGCAGGGGCCGCGGGTGCTGGCCACAGATGGCAGGGCTCTGACAGCACTTTCCCCCCCCCTGCGGCCTCACACTGAGCAGCAGCAGCAGCCGCGAGTATTCCCGAGTGTGACTCGGGGTTACCGCTTCTATTAGTGAAAATTAACCCCGAGTTACACTCGGGAATACCGCTAGGAAGGTTAACTGCAATGAGTGTCTTGAACCCAAGAGGACTGTGGATGCTGTTTTCAACAGGCGAGGTTCCTCGTTTAATAGCAAGTTCGTTACAGGGTGATGCTTGGGAAGTAAATGTGTGTGTTGAGGCTTTGTTGGTTGGGAGAACACTAGCACCTTCAGAAAGGGGTAGGCAGTTGAGAGAAGGGCTCTCACTCTGAGCATTGGACTCTAGCACGGCCTCAGCTTCACCAGGCTTGTGATGGTTATAGGCGTCACAGATTGGAAAGTTAGCAGTTTCTTGATGCATATCCCTTGGCAATTCAGTCTTTGTGGAAAGAGAAGGTAAGGGAGCTATCCAGCTGTTGTAGTTGTCTCCATTGGGTTTGAAGCTCGTGTCCCTGATGATCACCTTGTCTTTCTCTGTAGGTGGTGAATCGTTGACCTGGTTTGCAGGGTAGAGTGCTGTTGACTTGAGGCTGTCGACTTGAAGATGAAGCAGATTTGAATTGTCAGGTGGTTGTTGTTGCCACCTAGTGTCGTTTGGCTTCTCCTTTACCTGGTAGTGGTGTGGGTATGGCAGGAGAGACACGTCTTGCTCATCTGACGTGATGAGAGTTCTGAAAGTGGAAATTTGGTTTGAGTTCAATTGGTTGCCACAGACATTGCCGATGATGACCCAGCCTAAGTCCAGGCGCAGAGCGAACGGAGCATCGGGTGGTCCATTGATTAGTTGATGCACCTTATGCAGCCTTAGGATGTCTTTGCCGAGAATTAAGATGTCTGCCTTGTTGTCCAGGCCCGGTATCTCGTTGGCTATTGACCTGAGGTGAGGATGGTAAAGAGCCGCTTCTGGCATTGCGATTTCTTCCCTGTTGAAAGGTATTGCACTCTAAGAGTATGGGAAGTGGTAACTCCTTGGAGCTGAAGAAAGAAGTTATTATGAGGCTGCTGGCCCTTCTTCCAGTGGCTTCTGTCACACCGCTGCAGGTGCCGAAGGTGTAGGCATAGGTGTTTCCCTTTAAGCAGAACAAGTCCAAGAGTTCTGACCTGGCCAGTGATTTGTTGCTCTGGTCGTCCAGGCTAACGCACACCTTCTCTGCCTTCTCTGGATGACCTTCGGGATACACCTTTGCCAGGCAAATCTTCGCGCAGGACTTGTCATGAAGACCCTCTCCGCAAACCTTGGTGCAGGATGAAGATACCGCAAGATGGTTCGTTGCTTTGTCTGTACTCTCCCGCCATGGCCTGTGGTGGGAGAAGACGTAGACGTAGAGTCGGGTTGTGATGGGTGGAGCGCTTGCACGTGGTCTTCGCTGTCGCACTCTAGACACTTTATGGCGGTGACACAGTCCTTAGCAAGGTGTTCGGTAGAGCCACAGCACCTGAAGCATACTCCAAACTTCCTTAAGAGTTCCTTTCGTTCTTCAAGTGGTTTCTTCCTGAAGCCGATAAATTTCTTCAGTTGATGCGGCGGATTGTGGATAGGACACTGGCGGTTTGGGTCTTCTTCCTTCTCCTCTTCACTGCCTTTGTCTGGCACTGATGTAGGTGAAGGCAGAACTTCAGTCCCTCTTGCTGACACCGGACCACAGCGATTTGTCTGGTGATAATGTTGGTGTAGGTAGGACCTCGGTCTTTTTTGCAGTCACCGGACCACTACGATTTCTGTCAAGAAAGAGTGAACTCTCGTACTTAGGAGATGACGATGAGCCGCTGGGTTCTTCATAGTAGAAGCTGGGGTCGGTTTTGTACTCTGCAATCTCCTTGATAAAGTCACAAAAGAAGGAGAACGGAGGGAAGGAGACTTGGTATAGTCTTTTGTAGCTTGATCCTCGCATAGTCCACCTTTCTTGTATGTCGTATGGTAGCTTGTGTCGAGCGGTGTCGAGGTAGCTGAGGCCAGGTAGATGTGTGTTTGTCTTGGCCCGCTGGAGCTCGGACAGCAGTCGCTGAGTTCCTGGTATTTTGAAGCATCCTTGCCGGATATTTTGGGAAGTCATTTAGTTGTTTGAGCAGAGCATCTTCGATAGCTTCAGGACTGCCAAAACCTTTCTTTAGTTTGTCCCATACGGTTACAAGACCGGTTGTTGGGTCGCTGATGTAAACGGATAAGAGTCTCTTGATTCTCTCCGTAGACCGTGGGCCTAGCCACCCGATTAGCAGATCCAGCTCTTCAGCAGCAGTAATGCCGAGATCACTGATTGCAGTTTTGAAGGCACACTTCCACCCTCTGTAGTTTTCGGGCTGGTCATTGAGCCTTGTGAGACTGGTATTGGTGAGTTCTCGGCAAATCATGTCTGACATGTCTTCTCTTTCTGACTTTGGGAGCACACTTGCTGGCTGAATAATGCTGTTAGTGTGGGCCGTAGCTTCTTGACTGAGGAACGTGGGAAGGTACGGAGTGGCATAAGTGTTTAGGCCAGTGACCGGTTTGGTGTGTACAGTCTCTGTTGTATGCAGGGCCAGAACTACACAGTTGTCAGGAGTGTAGTGCTTTACCGACATGTTGGGTTGCATGTGGACATTGGCATACGGAGGTTGCTGAGGTGCAGGGTCTGGCTGTGCACTGAAGTCTGAAGGTGGTTCAGATTTGAATGTCTGAGGTGCATTGGACTGACTTGGGAAGCTGAGAGCTGCAGGCGGATCGGCGTCTTGATGCTCCGAAGAAGTGTTGTCGCCGACGGTAATGTTGGCAGTAGTCAGTAGTTCGTTGGCTTGGCACAGCACGTAGTCTCTTGTGCGCTTAAGTGGGTCTTCTGTGTCGGGTTCACGAAAACTGATGCTGCCTTCTTGTCTCCCACCCAGAAGTTGCTCTAAGACTTTTAGCTTGGCCATGGCTGCCGCATGTTCACATTCCTTTTGTAGGGCTTCTATGTCCACCTTCTTGCGTTCAGGCTCTGCTATCATTTCTACTTCCATGCCTGTTTTCTTCTGGGTGAAGACAGCTTGTACTTTTGTCTTTTATGCTTCAGCACGTGTCTTTACAAGCTGTTCACTGAGAGTAGAGTACCTTGATGAGCCCGATTTGAGTAGGTGCATTGAGCTTTTAGCAGACCTGGATCTGTGTGATGCCGCTTCTGACACATGTGAGACCCTTGCTTCTGTTTTGTCCACAATGTCACGCATTGTGCAGTCTTTTGCATTGAGCTGTTGGAAGTCCTGGAGTTCCTTTAGTGACTCTGATGTATTTGATCTCAGCAGGGTAGAGATGTATTCTTTACAAGTGTCCTTGTAAGACTGGTATGTTAAGTACAGTTGTTCAAGGACTCCCTCTGGTGGTAAAGCCTCCATCACACATAGCGAGATCGCTGTTGCATCACAGGTTTTGTGACGCAACAACGACCTCGCCATGTATGACAAGTAGCAGTGAACAGGCACCCGCTGTGACATCGGCGATTGTGTCGGAATGGCATGGACAATTTTTTGATCATCGGGTTCCCGCTGGGCAGCATGCATACGCCTTAACAACGACCTCGTTGGCGACTCAGAACTCAGCCACGTCAGACTAGCTGCTGTGTGACAGGGTCCCAACGACCACCGAGGTCGTTATACGGGTCGCCGTATCGTTGCTGCGTCGTTGAGTAGATCTGACTGTTTGAAATCTCACCAGTGACCATGTAGTGACGTTCCAGCGATCCTTACCAGGTTGTATTGTTGTCGGGATTGCTGGAACGTCGCAAAGTGTGACAGGGCCCTAACTCGTGAGCACCAGGCACAGATAAAAGTCACTTGTTTTAGCACTCTTTGCCACAATAATGTTATGTGGATAAGCAGTTCACTTTTGTCTGTTTCTAAGTTCTCTCTGACCTTCCATGTAGGTTTGATCAATCGCTTAGGCTGGGTTCACACTTGCAGACCCACAATGTTACCGCAGCCACCGTAAGCCCCTATGTTTATAATGGGAGCGCACGGTGCTGCGCTTGACTGCGCATGACCGTGCGCACCCATTCTCCGCCATATGTGATCTGTGCGCAGGCGGATGTCGCCTGTGCACAGATCACATATGGCAGTGAATGGGTGCACACGGTCATACGCAGTCAAGCGCTCCACCGTGCGCTCCCATTATAAACATAGAGGCTTGCGGTGGGGTGCGCAAGTGTGAACCCAGCCTTAGACCTTTTGCTGCAAGTTGTGAGAAATTCTATTGCTTCTTGCTGCTTCAGGATGGGCAGTGAATGAGAGCTTTTCCTCTCAGTCATTGTTCACAGGATTGCAAGGGTGGGGACCTTCCTGGTTGTAAAGGAGACCGATTACAATGTATCAATTCTGTGCTGGGGAGCAGCCTGTGTTTATAGAATCTATGCCAGATGCGGCTGGGGCTGTATTTGCAAGTCTGTTAACACTGCAGCTTCACAATTGGTTATGGATAATCCCTTTTTTTGGATTTCTAAACAGTGTGCAGTTTAGTGGTAGCTTATTCTCTCACTGAGCGGTCTGCAGTTTTATGCAGACTGCTGTTTGTGGCTTGTTATCAGCCCTATTTTATCAGCCCTACTTAGTTAATCCTTTCTCTGGTTTGCATGCAGTATACTACTCCTGGTAACAGGTTCTTTTACTGATTATGAGCTGTATACAAATCCCGGTCACAGATAATCCTTTTCACTGTTCTGTCACTTTTTGATGACTGCAAATCCCAAGTGCTCTAATCACCAGTCCTTTACATGATTGTATACTTGTACTTACATCATTAATGGATGGACAGTGTCAATCGTCACTGCAGCTGTAGAATGACCAGGAGAAATGCTGTAATTTTCTTCCAAATCTTGTTTTAGTCACAATGGAGCGATAGGTGAAAAGGAATAATCTGTACAGGGTTGCACACATGCGTCTTCAGTAATGGCTTCTGCAAACTAACTGATGAAGAAGGGAGGAGCAACCTAATGCAGAGCTTGTCTACGGGTGGAACATAGGATCAAACTTCATACAGTCTAAATCTACCCAGCAACAACAGGGGAATTTCCTGATTGAAGGAAAATACATAATGCAGAGAAATCTACTTATATAATCGGGAGTTGGGCACTGTAGCCCAATCCCAACATGCTTTGCGCGGGACTGCGAGTGATGACGCGCAGCGTCATCACGAGCCGCAGACCCGCACTACTCTAAAAAAAAAAAAATCCTCACCTCTACCCGAGCCCGCGCTGTCTCCCGCCCTCTCCCGCCGTCTTCTGCCGTGTTCCGCTAGGCTCCCGGTGGCTGTGCAGGCTCCCGGTGCCTCCAGTGATCTTCTATCTACTGAGACTGAAGGACCTGTGGTGATGTCAGAGTCACGTGACACCAGCTTACTCCAGGCAAATCGCGGGTCACGTGACTCTGACATCACCACAGGTCCTTCAGTCTCAGTAGATAGAAGATCACTCCAGGCACCGGGAGCCTGCACAGCCACCGGGAGCCTAGCGGAACACGGCAGAAGACGGCGGAACACGGCAGAAGACGGCGGGGCTCGGGGTGAGGTGAGCATAATCTTTTTTTATTTTTTTTAACCCCTGCCTTGCACGAGCGCACCACAGACACCTGTATACTCCACCACCACACACGCCTCTACACTCTGCCACCACCACACACGCCTGTATACTCCGCCACCACACACGCCTGTATACTCTGCCACCACACACGCCTGTACACTCTGCCACCACACACGCCTGTACACTCTGCCGCCACCACCACACACGCCTGTACACTCTGCCGCCACCACCACACACGCCTGTACACTCTGCCGCCACCACACACACCTGTACACTCTGCCGCCACCACACACGCCTGTACACTCCACCACACACGCCTGTACACTCTGCCGCCACCACCACACACGCCTGTACACTCTGCCACCACCACACACGCCTGTACACTCTGCCGCCACCACACACGCCTGTACACTCTGCCGCCACCACCACACACGCCTGTACACTCTGCCGCCACCACACACGCCTGTACACTCTGCCGCCACCACACACGCCTGTACACTCCACCACACACGCCTGTACACTCTGCCGCCACCCACCACACACGCCTGTACACTCTGCCACCACCACACACGCCTGTACACTCTGCCGCCACCACACACGCCTCTACACTCTGCCGCCACCACACACGCCTCTACACTCTGCCGCCACCACACACGCCTGTACACTCTGCCGCCACCACACACGCCTGTACACTCTGCCGCCACCACACACGCCTGTACACTCTGCCGCCACCACACACGCCTGTACACTCTGCCACCACCACACACGCCTGTACACTCTGCCGCCACCACACACCCCTGTACACTCTGCCGCCACCACACACGCCTGTACACTCTGCCGCCACCACACACGCCTGTACACTCTGCCGCCACCACACACGCCTGTACACTCTGCCACCACCACAACACGCCTGTACACTCTGCCGCCACCACACACACCTGTATACTCTCCCCCCACCACCACACCTGCCTGTACACTCTGCCACCACCACACACGCCTGTACACTCTGCCACCACCACACACGCCTGTACACTCTGCCACCACCACACACGCCTCTACACTCTGCCCCCACCACCACACACGCCTGTACACTCTGCCGCCACCACCACACACGCCTGTACACTCTGCCGCCACCACCACCACACCCGCCTCTATACTGTGCCGCCACCACCACACACGCCTGTATACTCTGCCGCCACCACCACACACGCCTGTATACTCTGCCGCAACCACCACACACGCCTGTATACTCTGCCACACCACACACACGCCTGTATACTCTGCCGCCACCAGCACAGACGCCTGTATACTCTGCCACCACCACACATGCCTGTATACTCTGCCACCACCACAGACGCCTGTATACTCTGCCGCCACCACCACACCCGCCTGTATACTGTGCCGCCACCACCACACACGCCTGTATACTCTGCCGCCACCACCACACACGCCTGTATACTCTGCCGCCACCACCACACACGCCTGTATACTCTGCCGCCACCACCACACACGCCTGTATACTCTGCCACCACCACACACACCTGTATACTCTGCCACCACCACACACACCTGTACACTCTGCCCCCACCACAGACGCCTGTATACTCTGCCGCCACCACCACACCTGCCTGTATACTCTGCCACCACCACACACGCCTGTACACTCTGCCACCACCACACACGCCTGTACACTCTGCCACCACCACACACGCCTGTATACTCTGCCACCAACCACCACACACCTGTACACTCTGCCACCACCACAGACGCCTGTATACTCTGCCGCCACCACCACACCTGCCTGTATACTCTGCCACCACCACACACGCCTGTACACTCTGCCACCACCACACACGCCTGTACACTCTGCCACCACCACACACGCCTGTACACTCTGCCGCCACCACCACACATGCCTGTACACTCTTCCGCCACCACCACACACGCCTGTACACTCTGCCGCCACCACCACACCCGCCTGTATACTGGCCGCCACCACCACACACGCCTGTATACTCTGCCGCCACCACCACACACGCCTGTACACTCTGCCACCACCACACACGCCTGTATACTCTGCCGCCACCACCACAGACACCTGTATACTCTGCCACCACACAGATGCCTGTATACTATGCCACCACAGACACCTATATACTCTGCCCCACCACCAACACACACCTGTATACTCTGCCACCACCACCACACACGCCTGTATACTCCACTACCCACAGACCCACCTGTATACTCTGCTACCCACAGAGCCGCCTCTATACTTTACTACCCACAGAGTCACCTGTATAATCTCCTACCCTCAGAGCCGTCTGTATACTCTGCTACCCACAGAGCCCCCTGTATACTCTGCTACCCACTGGCCCGCCTGTATACACACAATTCATTTCACCCTGCTCCCGATGCAATTGCATCGGGCCTTTTTACTAGTATATATATAACAGGTTGTTCCCATTCTTAGGACACAACACACTTAGCTCCACTCCGTACACCTTGTACACACTGCTCTGCTCTGTACACCTTGTACACGTACAGCTCTGCTCTGTACACCTCATACACACTGCTCCGCTCTGTACACCTCGTATATACTCGGCTCCGCATCGTACACCTCATATACACGCAGCGTTGCTCCGTGCACCTCGTATACTTCGGCTCCACTACGTACACCTCGTACGCGCTCGGCTCCGCTCCGTACACCTCGTACGCGCTCGGCTCCGCTCCGTACACCTCGTACGCGCTCGGCTCCGCTCCGTACACCTCATACACGCTCGGCTCCGCTCCGTACACCTCGTACACACACGGCTCCGCTCCGTACACCTCGTACACGCTCGGCTCCGCTCCGTACACCTCGTACACGCTCGGCTCCGCTCCGTTCACCTCGTACACGCTCGGCTCCGCTCCGTACACCTCGTACACGCTCGGCTCCGCTCCATACACCTCGTACACGCTCGGCTCCGCTCCGTACACCTCGTACACGCTCGGCTCCGCTCCGTACACCTCGTACACGCTCGGCTCCGCTCCGTTCACCTCGTACACACTCGGTTCCGCTCCGTACACCTCGTACACACTCGGTTCCGCTCTGTACACCTCATACACACACAGCTCTGCTCCGTACACCTCATACACACACAGCTCTGCTCCGTACACCTCGTACACACTCGGCTCCGCTCCGTTCACCTCGTACACACACGGCTCTGCTCCGTACACCTCGTACACACTCGGCTCCGCTACATCCACACTGTAAATCCCTCCTGACCTCACACATAAACTTCACCTCATCCATCACCATGACAACCAGCACAGCAGAGTCCTGCATACACTGAGGAGCTGATCATGTGACCCCTGACTCCTCCCCTCATGTGACATCATCACAGGTCCTGTAAGCACAGAGCATTTCATCTTCCCCCATTCAGGTCTCTACAATCTCGGATCCTCTCACATCTTCTATAGAAGAGAATTCTCCTGATTGATCATCAAGGATGGATCTGGACAGGGACAAGATGGCGGAGAGGATCCTACACCTCACCCTAGAGATCCTCTACCGGATTACTGGAGAGGTGAGAGGTTCTGATGTCATCACATTACATCATTATCTATGGGAATAACAGAGGATATGACCGGAGAGGGGAGAGGTTCTGATGTCATCACATTACATCATTATCTATGGGAATAACAGAGGATATGGCCGGAGAGGTGAGAGGTTCTGATGTCATCACATTACATCATTATCTATGGGGATAACAGAGGATATGACCGGAGAGGGGAGAGGTTCTGATGTCATCACATTACATCATTATCTATGGGGATAACAGAGGATATGACCAGAGAGGGGAGAGGTTCTGATGTCATCACATTACATCATTATCTATGGGAATAACAGAGGATATGACCGGAGAGGGGAGAGGTTCTGATGTCATCACATTACATCATTATCTATGGGGATAACAGAGGATATGGCCGGAGAGGTGAGAGGTTCTGATGTCATCACATTACATCATTATCTATGGGGATAACAGAGGATATGACCGGAGAGGGGAGAGGTTCTGATGTCATCACATTACATCATTATCTATGGGGATAACAGAGGATATGACCAGAGAGGGGAGAGGTTCTGATGTCATCACATTACATCATTATCTATGGGAATAACAGAGGATATGACCGGAGAGGGGAGAGGTTCTGATGTCATCACATTACATCATTATCTATGGTGATAACAGAGGATATGACCGGAGAGGTGAGAGGTTCTGATGTCATCACATTACATCATTATCTATGGGAATAACAGAGGATATTACCGGAGAGAGGAGAGGTTCTGATGTCATCACATTACATCATTATCTATGGGGATAACAGAGGATATGACCGGAGAGGAGAGAGGTTCTGATGTCATCACATTACATCATTATCTATGGGGATAACAGAGGATATGACCGGAGAGGGGAGAGTTCTGATGTCATCACATTACATCATTATCTATGGGAATAACAGAGGATATGACCGGAGAGGGGAGAGGTTCTGATGTCATCACATTACATCATTATCTATGGGAATAACAGAGAATATGACCAGAGAGGGGAGAGGTTCTGATGTCATCACATTACATCATTATCTATGGGAATAACAGAGGATATGACCGGAGAGGGGAGAGGTTCTGATGTCATCACATTACATCATTATCTATGGGAATAACAGAGGATATGACTGGAGAGGTGAGAGGTTCTGATGTCATCACATTACATCATTATCTATGGGGATAACAGAGGATATGACCGGAGAGGAGAGAGGTTCTGATGTCATCACATTACATCATTATCTATGGGGATAACAGAGGATATGACCGGAGAGGAGAGAGGTTCTGATGTCATCACATTACATCATTATCTATGGGGATAACAGAGGATATGACCGGAGGGGTGAGAGGTTCTGATGTCATCACATTACATCATTATCTATGGGGATAACAGAGGATATGACCGGAGAGGGGAGAGGTTCTGATGTCATCACATTACATCATTATCTATGGGGATAAACAGAGGATATGACCGGAGGGGTGAGAGGTTCTGATGTCATCACATTACATCATTATCTATGGGGATAACAGAGGATATGACCGGAGAGTGGAGAGGTTCTGATGTCATCACATTACATCATTATCTATGGGAATAACAGAGAATATGACCGGAGAGGGGAGAGGTTCTGATGTCATCACATTACATCATTATCTATGGGAATAACAGAGGATATGACCGGAGAGGGGAGAGGTTCTGATGTCATCACATTACATCATTATCTATGGGAATAACAGAGGATATGACCGGAGAGGTGAGAGGTTCTGATGTCATCACATTACATCATTATCTATTGGAATAACAGAGGATATGACCGGAGAGGGGAGAGGTTCTGATGTCATCACATTACATCATTATCTATGGGGATAACAGAGGATATGACCGGAGAGGGGAGAGGTTCTGATGTCATCACATTACATCATTATCTATGGGGATAACAGAGGATATGACCAGAAGGAGAGGTTCTGATGTCATCACATTACATCATTATCTATGGGATAACAGAGATATGACGAGAGGGAAGGTTCTGATGTCATCACATACATCATTATCTATGGATAACAAGGATATGACCGGAGAGGGAGAGGTTCGATGTCATCACATTATCATTATCTATGGATAACGAGGATATGACCGGAGGAGAGGTTCTGATGTCATCACATTACATCATTATCTATGGGATAACAGAGATATGACCGGAGAGGAGAGTTCTGATGTCATCACATTCATCATTATCTATGGGATAACAAGATATGACCGAGAGGGAGAGGTTCTGATGTCATCACATTACATCATTATCTATGGGATAACAGAGGATAGACAGAGGGAGAGGTTCTGTGTCATCAATCACTTATATGGATACAGGGATATGACCGAGAGGGAGAGGTTCTATGTCACACATTACATCATTATCTATGGGATAACGATATGACGAGGGAGAGGTTCTGATGTCATCACATACATCTTATCTATGGGAATAACAGAGGATATGACCGGAGAGGGGAGAGGTTCTGATGTCATCACATTACATCATTATCTATGGGATAACAAGAGGATATGACCGGAGAGGAGGAGAGTTCTGATGTCATCACATTACATCATTATCTATGGGATAACAGAGGATATGACCGGAGAGGGAGAGGTTCTGATGTCATCACATTACATCATTATCTATGGGATAACAGAGGATATGACCGGAGAGGGGAGAGGTTCTGATGTCATCACATTACATCATTATCTATGGGATAACAGAGGATATGACCGGAGAGGGAGAGGTTCTGATGTCATCACATTACATCATTATCTATGGGGAATAACAGAGGATATGACCGGAGAGGGGAGAGGTTCTGATGTCATCACATTACATCATTATCTATGGAATAACAGAGGATATGACCGGAGAGGGAGAGGTTCTGATGTCATCACATTACATCATTATCTATGGGATAACAGAGGATATGACCGGAGAGGGAGAGGTTCTGATGTCATCACATTACATCATTATCTATGGGATAACAGAGGATATGACCGGAGAGGGGAGAGGTTCTGATGTCATCACATTACATCATTATCTATGGGATAACAGAGGATATGACCGGAGAGGTGAGAGGTTCTGATGTCATCACATTACATCATTATCTATGGGGATAACAGAGGATATGACCGGAGAGGGGAGAGGTTCTGATGTCATCACATTACATCATTATCTATGGGAATAACAGAGAATATGACCAGAGAGGGGAGAGGTTCTGATGTCATCACATTACATCATTATCTATGGGAATAACAGAGGATATGACCGGAGAGGGGAGAGGTTCTGATGTCATCACATTACATCATTATCTATGGGAATAACAGAGGATATGACCGGAGAGGTGAGAGGTTCTGATGTCATCACATTACATCATTATCTATGGGGATAACAGAGGATATGACCGGAGAGGAGAGAGGTTCTGATGTCATCACATTACATCATTATCTATGGGGATAACAGAGGATATGACCGGAGAGGGGAGAGGTTCTGATGTCATCACATTACATCATTATCTATGGGGATAACAGAGGATATGACCGGAGGGGTGAGAGGTTCTGATGTCATCACATTACATCATTATCTATGGGGATAACAGAGGATATGACCGGAGAGTGGAGAGGTTCTGATGTCATCACATTACATCATTATCTATGGGAATAACAGAGAATATGACCGGAGAGGGGAGAGGTTCTGATGTCATCACATTACATCATTATCTATGGGAATAACAGAGGATATGACCGGAGAGGGGAGAGGTTCTGATGTCATCACATTACATCATTATCTATGGGACTAACAGAGGATATGACCGGAGAGGTGAGAGGTTCTGATGTCATCACATTACATCATTATCTATTGGAATAACAGAGGATATGACCGGAGAGGGGAGAGGTTCTGATGTCATCACATTACATCATTATCTATGGGGATAACAGAGGATATGACCGGAGAGGTGAGAGGTTCTGATGTCATCACATTACATCATTATCTATTGGAATAACAGAGGATATGACCGGAGAGGGGAGAGGTTCTGATGTCATCACATTACATCATTATCTATGGGAATAACAGAGGATATGACCGGAGAGGGGAGAGGTTCTGATGTCATCACATTACATCATTATCTATGGGAATAACAGAGGATATGACCGGAGAAGGGAGAGGTTCTGATGTCATCACATTACATCATTATCTATGGGAATAACAGAGGATATGACCGGAGAGGGGAGAGGTTCTGATGTCATCACATTACATCATTATCTATGGAGATAACAGAGGATATGACCGGAGAGGAGAGAGGTTCTGATGTCATCACATTACATCATTATCTATGGGGATAACAGAGGATATGACCGGAGAGGGGAGAGGTTCTGATGTCATCACATTACATCATTATCTATGGGGATAACAGAGGATATGATGAAGAGGTGATGGACTCTGGAAATGTCTGTAGTGATATTATTAATGTCTCCATCCTCAGGATTACACAGTAGTGAAGACCTCTAGTGATCGCTCTCGGGCCCCTGTGTATGAAGGACGGGGAGGATCCCTGAGCCCAATCCCGGGCCTCCACCTCACCCCCGGATACATGAGGACATCAATGACCAGAAGATCCTAGAACTCACCAACAAGATGATTGAGCTGCTGACTGGAGAGGTGACACTGCTGGGAATGCTGGGACATGATACAGGACAGCACTGGAGGATTCTGGGTGATGACGGTATCATTGTGTTGTCAGATTCCTATAAGGTGTCAGGACGTCGCTGTCTATCTCTCCATGGAGGAGTGGGAGTATCTAGAAGGACACAAGGACCGGTACAAGGAGGTGATGATGGAGGAGCACCAGCCCCGCACATCACCAGGTAATAGACAGGACTGAATACACCCGGCCTATAATGATCTGTATGTAATAATGATGTCAGTCCTGTCTGTGTGTCCTGCAGGTCTCTCCAGTACGAGGACGACCCCAGAGAGATGTCCCGCTCCTCCTCCTCCTGCACAGGATCCTCAGGTAGATGGAGATCTCCCCTATGATGTGTAGATGGCTGTGACCTCCTTGTGTTCAGTCTTGTTTTCTCCTCCAGTATTAGATGTTTTATACTTGTGTAATGAGAGCGGTGGAGACGGCAGGATCACAGCTGACCACAGACATCACATGTCCGGATCTTATCACCATTATTCCCGCTGACTTCTCACATCATCTGGGACTTTTACTAGATTTTGTTTTGCAGCTTTTGGATCCGGATAAAGATCTGAACAATATTAATGCTCCAGAGAGAAATGTGAGGGGCGATCAGCGGAGTAAAGAGGAGATTCCTACAGATCACCGCCCAGGTGAGTAGAGACCGCGGAATAATGCAGAGAAGTCACAGATTCCTCTCATTCATTGAATACGATTTTTTACATTCTTCGCGCCGTCAGTTTTTTTCGGCAGTAAAAAATACATTTTTCCTTCACTTTATGTAAAAACAAAATAAATATATGATACCGGTACAGGTAACAACACAAGAAGAAACCTATTATGTTCTGATATTATAACGGGGTTTGACAAGGGGATACAAAATATTGATGATGCAATAAAGTGGCAATATTAGTCCTGGGCAATGTCTGCAACTCTCCTGCTATTGCACAATTATCAACACTAAGGGCCCCTTTACACACGGCTACATTTCTAGCTTATCCACAGGTAACTTACTGGCTGCAGTGAAATCATGGAGACATTATTCCATTTGTACACAGCAACAAGATAGAACAATGTCTCCATGATTTCACTGCAGCCAGTAAGTTACCTGTGGATAAGCTAGAAATGTAGCCGTGTGTAAAGTGGCCATAAGTCTTTCTGTTACTTTCTATCCCATCCATGCAAAAACCAACAACACTTTGTTATAATAAAAGTATAACAAGTTTATTCACTCACAAGATTACGCTAAATCACAATATACACAGTTATAATATATAAAAACACCAGTAATGGTACCTTCACTAATACACAATTAAACCCACACGTTCCTAAATTATAATACCCACCCACAGCAGTAATATTACTTACACAACTACAATGAAACCACCTAACTACTAACTATCCCTATAGAAGATAGATTTATAGAGGGAAAAGGCATTAGAGAGTTATAGGGAAGTTACAGATTAGGGGGAAAAGGTTACAGAGAAGATACAGGGGAGCTGATACTTAGGCCATGTGTTTGTGCTGGGCCGAGTTCCAAGAGACATGAGAGCCAAGGTATACCTTCAGAATAGGGGCATCTCCCATCCTAACCAGAGCTGGCCAGTATGGGAGAACTGTTTTTCATATATCTCATGTACATTATCTCATTCCTTTGTCTACCTCCCCCTCAAACCCAGGCCAAAGAGAGAGACATATATGTAAAGAGAGATATGTCATAATTGTACCAACACTTCCCCCTGAACAGTGGCCCAGCAATATATAAGTTATGAATTTGCAGGCTGGGTTTCGAGAAGGATTACTCTTACAAAGCCATTTCATCAGGGGAATGTGCAGCATATGGGCTTTAAAAATTGGATAAATGGTAAACTATTTTCTTACTTCCTCACTTCCTTCTGGAGAAGAAATATATTAATTTTTTTTTGTTAAATCAAGGGGACTAAAACGTGAGAAATATCTCCTTGGTTGTACATTTCTGTTGCTGACTCCCTATTGTTATAGGGTATTAATCGCACTCAGTTTTATGGCATCATGAAGTATTATTCCTCCTATATCGCCTTATATAAGGCAGCCATGGACACTGTGCTTGTTGTACTAGGTGTGATAACTTGGATATCTTTTTTACATGATTTCACTTTGGAAATGTAGAAGAATCATTTTGGCAATATGACCATCGTTATCTTGGCAGTACAGCAATACTGATGTCAGTACCGTTGTCTAAATTTTACAAAATCTGAACTTTTTTTGACAGATGATTGTGGTATTATACAGAATATATATGAAGAGCAAGTCATTATCCCAGATATACCATCAGCCCTTCACATCCAAGATCCGTCACCTGAATCTGATAAACAATCTCCTGATTCACCACAGAATGTTCAGCAAAGTAAAAGCCTCAGGAGAAGCGTTAAACGGAAAAGAGTTCCCACAGGGGAGAAGCCATATTCATGTTCAGAATGTGGGAAATGTTTTACCCAGAAATCAGATCTTGGTAATCATAAGAGAATTCACACAGGGGAGAAGCCATTTTCCTGTTCAGAATGTGGGAAATGTTATACTCAGAAACCACATCTTGCTGTACATCTAAAAACTCACACGGGGGAGAAGCCTTTTTCATGTTCAGAATGTGCAAAGCGCTTTATCCAGAAATCAGATCTTGTTAGACATCAAATAGTTCACACAGGGGTGAAGCGATTTTCATGTTCAGAATGTGACAAGCGCTTTTCCCATAAATCAGTTCTTCATAGACATCAAATAATTCACACAGGGGAGAAGCCATTTTCTTGCACCATATGTGGGAAGAATTTTACCCAAAAATCAACTTTAAGTGTACATGAGAGAATTCACACAGGTAGAACATTTTCATGTCCAGAATGTGTAAAATGTTTTACCAAAAAGTCAGATCTTCTTAACCATCAAAATACTCACACTGGGGAGAAGCCACATCCATGTCCAGAATGTGGGAAATGTTATACTCAGAAATGTTATCTTGCTGTACATCTAAAAACTCACACAGGGGAGAAGCCATATTCATGTTCAGAATGTGAGAAATGTTTTATCCAGAAATCAGCTCTTCTAAGACATCAAATAACTCACACCGGGGAGAAGCCATATTCATGTTCAGAATGTGAGAAATGCTTTATCCGGAAATCTGCTCTTCTAAGACATCAAATACATCACACAGGGGAGAAGCCATTTTCTTGTACCATATGTGGGAAATGTTTTAACCAGAAGTCAGCTTTAATCGGACATCAGAGAATTCACACAGGAAAACCACTCTCATGCAAATAATGTGGAAAATATTTTATCAACAAATCAAATCTTCTTAACCATGAAAATACTCAAACAGGGAAGAATCCATTGTAATGTTCAGAACATGCTAAATGTTTTAATAGGAATTCGCAACTTGTGCATCTAAAATCTCACACCGGGGAGAAGCCATTCTCTTGTTCAGAATGTGGGAAATGATTTATTCACAAATTTGCTTCTGTTAGGGTACCGTTACACGTCGCAATATCGTTTCAATATCGCCTGCAATTTCATAGGAGCGCGCACGTTTTTGGCACTTGTCCAAGATCGCATAGGAGATGTCACACAGAGAGATATCGGCAGACAACGCAACTAGGATGTTGTCCGCAACTTTCCTGCGATGCGTATGAGCAACACAGCGACGGATCCTTAACATAGTAGTGAATAGGGGGAGTTGCTGGCAACATCGCTATTGTTTCTTCACACGGAGCGATCATGCCACATCGCTGATGCAACATCGCCCGGTTTATGTGCGTGCAAAAAAAACTGTCGCTATCGTTCTTGCGACTAATTGCAGTCGCACCGCCCTGTAACACGACACAACGCACAAATGATATCAACTGCAACGGACCACACCACGTGACTTTTGGTCGATGTTGCATGCAATATTACAACGTGTAAGGGTACCTTTACATTTCGCAACATTGCATGCAATTTCACTTGCAACTTACTGGTTGCAGTGAAATCATGGACACATTGTTACATTTGTACACGGCAATAGAATGGAACAATGTGTCCATGATTTCACTGCAACCAGTAAGTTGCAAGTGAAATTGCATGAAATGTTGCGATGTGTAAAGGTACCCTTAAGGTACCTTTACACACCGCCACTGCACGGTAGCAACTGCCTGGCAATCGAGATTTTTTGTCACGGTTGCCTTGAAATTGCTACGAAGTGGCGGCGTGTAATTTGGGAAAGTGATCAGGTTTCTCGCAGTTGCTTCGGGTAGCTGTTTCTGAGCCGTGTTCTAAAATCCAAGGCAACACAAAGGGATAATTGCCCTGGATTTGGCGTGTAAACGGGGGACAGAGATGGAATCAGTGTCGCCTAGTGATTTCCCAGGGGCGTGCCACAGCCTCATGGATACCGTGCCCCATCAGCGATGATTGGTGGGGGCTACTGTGTAACCATTGGCTGTCCCTTCACAGGGCGCCATATTTAATGAGCTATCCATTTACACTACACAATTGCAATGGCGTCATGTATTAGCCAGTCTTCCTGCGCAGGCTGGCCAATCATGACGCTATTGCGTTGTCCAATCAGCGTGTTAGCGTCACGGAATGCACAACTCTATCACGCCTATTTTTTCCCCTACTGATTGCGGCGTGTGAAGGAAGTTATCTGCAGGATCTGCAGGAACTTCCGGGGAACCACGATACCTTGAGTTGACAACGCAATTGCGGGGTGTACATACAGTATCAGCGATCGTTAGCAACCGTTAAAAACGTGCACGCGCACATACGGTTGCCACCGATTGCCAGTGATAGTGGCGGCGTGTAAAGGTACCTTTAGACACATGAGGATTCACAAGGGGAGAAGCCATTTTCTTGTTCAGAATGTGGGAAATGCTTTATGCACAAATTTGCTTCTGTTAGACACATGAAGATTCACACAGGGGAGAAGCCTTTTTCTTGTTCAGAATGTGGGAAACGTTTTATCCAGAGATCAGATCTTGTTAATCATATGAGAATTCATACAGAAGAGAAGCCATTTTCTTGTTCAGAATGTGGGAAATGTTTTAATCGGAAAGCACAGCTTGTTACACATCGAAAAACTCACACAGGGGAGAAGCCATTTTCTTGTTCAGAATGTGGGAAACGCTTTATGCACAAATTTGCTTGTGTTAGACACATGAGAATTCACACAGGGGAGAAGCCTTTTTCTTGTTCAGAATGTGGAAATGCTTTATGCACAAATTTGCTTCTGTTAGACACATGAGGATTCACAAGGGGAGAAGCCTTTTTCATGTTCTCTATGGAAAGTTTTTTTAAACAAAAGTCACTTCTGATTCAACATTAAAAAAATTGACACAGAAAAATCATATCCACAAATCAAATGATTTTAGACATCATAGAACTTACACAGGGAAGCAGACATGTTTCTAATTGTTTCTGTCCATCAAATCCCCCAAAGGGCAACATCTACAAAGACTTTGTATGTTCTCCCTGTGTTTGTGTGTTTCCTCCGGACTCTAATCCCCAGATCCCAAAAAATGAAAATATTACAGGAAAATGGCGAGAAAAGCTCATTTTTCTTTTTTTCTTTTACAAATATCAGAATTTTTTATTCATTTCTTAAATAAAAAATATATATACATATTTGGTGTCTGTGTACTTGTACTGACCTCAGTAATCATCTTTCAAGGTGAGTTTTAGCATGTAGTTAACATGGTAAATTAAAAAAAAGCTTGCTATTTTAATGAAATATTCACGCATTTGGAACTTCTTTTAAATTTTTCAGCGCACTATGTGGTAGACTGAATGGTTTTATTTACAATTACAACTCGTTCCGAAAACATCAAGCCCTGATATGGATTTATGGATGGAAAAATAAAAAAAAAGTTATGGTCATTGGAAGAAAGGGAGGATATAACAAAAACGAAAAAAAAAAAAAAAAAAAATGGAAAATTGGGCATGAATGAATTAAAATCCTTGTAATAGTCATATAGTAGTAGTAGGAGCGCCCCCCGCAGGTCCCATTGTTCAGGTGTTCATGATGGGTTTAATAACAAGCTACAAAATGAATAATCCTATCTATAAAGTGTAATTAGGGCTAGGCGTTCACATAAGTTCTTACATTTGTAGACCACCTTACTCCTACGCGTTTCAGCGCCACAACACCCGGCGCCTTCCTCAGGGACCGGGTGTGGCGCTGAAACGCGTAGGAGTAAGGAGGAATAAAAAAGATGGAGATCTAACTGGCTCTTTGGTGAGTTTATTTTAACCCTGAAGCAGCGCGGACCGTGAGACACCAGCACTCCCATCACTTCTTTGATACATACCACTATCCAGTAGTCGGTGGAGGTCCTGCAGCAGCTGGAACATTGTTTCCTAAACGCCTTCAAACCAGTTGTGGGGATCACAACTGGATCAGGTGAGCGGCTACACAGCACCACCACTTTATACAAGTGTCACTAGTGATAGGGCACTATTGCGCCTCTTGTCCCCCTCCCTATTTTATTTTCACAGTACATTTGTAGACCGGTATCGGGCAGAACTTTACAAGGCATGAAGCTCAACATTTCGACTAGTGACCCCAGAACTGGACAGGAAGTGTTGTCATAGGGATTCTGGCTACCAGGATGGGGCAGTCTATGGGTCTCCATTCTCTTTCCCCCCTCGCTGCTCTTATTTCTCCCTGCTGGGTGTCATCATTCCTTCTCTCCTCGCCCCGTTTTCACGATCCAGCCTCCTAATCATAGTATGACGAGCAGCCGGACATCATTTCCTATCCGGTGCATAGTGGGTGTACGACCCAGCTTCAGTATGTGCACTGCGCATGCGATGGAGCTGGGCCATACAGCCCGTACACCCACGCACTGCGCAGGACCGGAAATGACGTCTGACTGTACGTCATACTATGCGGAGGAGGCGGGATTTTCAAAACGGGGTGAGAAGAGAAGGAATGATAACGCCCAGCAGGGAGAAATAAGAGCAGTGAGGGGGCGGGAATGGCCCATCCTGGTGTCCAGAATCCATGTGACAACATTTCCTGTCCTGTTCTGGAGTTACTAGTGGAAATGTCAGTAAACTGGAGCCCTCAATAACATAGGAAAATATAAGTTAATAAATCGTTTTTCTCAAACATTATACCGTATATACTCGTGTATAAGCCGACCTGTGTATAAGCCGACCCCCCTACTTTTGCCCCCAAAACCTGGGAAAATCTATTGACTCGTGTATAAGCCGAGGGTGGACCCTAGCACAAGTATACAGCCCCCAGCAGTGTGGTATACACCAGTCCCAGAGGTAGATACAGCAGCCCCAGTGGTAGTATACACGCAGCCCCAGTAGTATATACAGCCCCAGTGGTAGTATATACAGCCCCAGTGGTAGTATACAGGGCCCCAGAGGTATATAGCAGCCCCAGTGGTAGTATACAGGGCCCCAGAGGTATATAGCAGCCCCAGCGGTAGTATACAGGGCCCCAGAGGTATATAGCAGCCCCAGTGGTAGTATACAGTGCCCCAGAGGTATATAGCAGCCCCAGTGGTAGTATACAGGGCCCCAGAGGTATATAGCAGCCCCAGTGGTAGTATACAGTGCCCCAGAGGTATATAGCAGCCCCAGTGGTAGTATACAGGGCCCCAGAGGTATATAGCAGCCCCAGTGGTAGTATACAGGGCCCCAGAGGTATATAGCAGCCCCAGTGGTAGTATACAGTGCCCCAGAGGTATATAGCAGCCCCAGTGGTAGTATACAGGGCCCCAGAGGTATATAGCAGCCCCAGTGGTAGTATACAGTGCCCCAGAGGTATATAGCAGCCCCAGTGGTAGTATACAGGGCCCCAGAGGTATATAGCAGCCCCAGTGGTAGTATACAGTGCCCCAGAGGTATATAGCAGCCCCAGCGGTAGTATACAGGCAGCCCCAGTAATGCAGGCCCCCCCAGCGTCTCTCCGGTCACCTGTAAAGCAAGCTATACTTATCAGTGTCCCGCTCGCACCCGCCGCTGCCGACATCCGCGATCCTCCATCTTCATGCGACTCCTCTTCCTGTTTCCTGTGCGCGTCGCCGGGAATGACGTCATTGCCGGCGACGCGCACAGAAACAGGAAGAGGAGTCGCATGAAGATGGAGGATCGTGGATGTCGGCAGCGGCGGGTGCGAGCGGGACACTGATAAGTATAGCTTGCTTTACAGGTGACCGGAGAGACCCTGGGGGGGCCCTGCATTACTGGGGATGCGGGGGCTGCTGTATACCGATGTATACATCGGTATGTACCGATGTAAACATCGGTATACAGCACTGACTCGCGTATAAGCCGAGGGGGGTACTTTTCAGCCCAATTTTTGGGCTGAAAAACTCGGCTTATACGCGAGTATATACGGTAGTTCCGTTTTAGCTCAGAGAGGGATAGTTAGGGATGTGCTAGCAAGGTGCCCCCCTTCAGCTTAACTCAGCTTGGTGCAAAAAAATTCAAGCTCAATTATCTAACTTTATTTGGGGGGGAAAAAAAAACCCAGAACCTCTCTCTATTCTAGAAAAAAGTAAACTACACGGAGGTCTAGCGGTGCCTAACATCTCAGCTTACTATAATTCAGCGCTTATCAGACTTAGCCATAATTGGTGGGGAGGAGAAGAAGAGAAGCCGAGATGGATGGAGATAGAGAAAGCACTTAATCGCTCGAGAGATCTCCAATGGACACTACTCGCTTACTTATGCGACAAGACCAAGAAATTACCTAAAGAACCAACGTTAAAGGCTACCATACGCTCGTGGAGAACTCTCACCACGAAATCATACGCAACAAATCATAAACCTTCTCCACGTTGGATCTCAGTTTACCTCCTACCAGCTCTATCGGCAGATATAGATGTAAGTGTATGGACCAATTGTGGAATCCATACTCTCTCAGACTTACTTGATGACAATATGCAACTCAAATCCTTTGCAAGTCTTAGAACCAAGTTTAATTTGCCAAGCGAAGAGGTTGGGAACTGGAACAAAATAAAACGTACACTCAATAAAAATAATCTGAGTCTCCATCTCCCGCTAAACACGTTACCACAAATACTGAGCAGAGAGGAGCAGGTTCTCCGAGCCGTCACCACAAATACTGAGCAGAGGAGCAGGTTCCCCGAGCCATCACCACAAATACTGAGCAGAGAGGAGCAGGTTCTCCGAGCCATCACCACAAATACTGAGCAGAGAGGAGCAGGTTCTCCGTCACCACAAATACTGAACAGAGAGGAGCAGGTTCTCCGTCACCACAAATACTGAGCAGAGGGGAGCAGGTTCTCCATCACCACAAATACTGAGCAGAGAGGAGCAGGTTCTCCGAGCCGTCACCACAAATACTGAGCAGAGAGGAGCAGGTTCTCTGAGCCGTCACCACAAATACTGAGCAGAGAGGAGCAGGTTCTCCGAGCCGTCACCACAAATACTGAGCAGAGAGGAGCAGGTTCTCCATCACCACAAATACTGAGCAGAGAGGAGCAGGTTCTCCATCACCACAAATACTGAACAGAGAGGAGCAGGTTCTCCGTCACCACAAATACTGAACAGAGAGGAGCAGGTTCTCCGAGTCATCACCACAAATACTGAGCAGAGAGGAGCAGGTTCTCCGAGCCATCACCACAAATACTGAGCAGAGAGGAGCAGGTTCTCCGAGCCGTCACCACAAATACTGAGCAGAGAGGAGCAGGTTCTCCGTCACCACAAATACTGAACAGAGAGGAGCAGGTTCTCCGAGTCGTCACCACAAATACTGAGCAGAGAGGAGCAGGTTCTCCGAGCCATCACCACAAATACTGAGCAGAGAGGAGCAGGTTCTCCGAGCCGTCACCACAAATACTGAGCAGAGAGGAGCAGGTTCTCCGAGCCGTCACCACAAATACTGAGCAGAGGAGCAGGTTCTCCGTCACCCAAAATACTGAGCAGAGAGGAGCAGGTTCTCCGAGCCGTCACCACAAATACTGATCAGAGAGGAGAAGGGTCTCCGTCACCACAAATACTGAGCAGAGAGGAGCAGGTTCTCCGTCACCACAAATACTGAGCAGAGAGGAGCAGGTTCTCCGACCTCACCACAAATACTGATCAGAGAGGAGCATTGTCTCCGTCACCACAAATACTGAGCAGAGAGGAGCAGGTTCTCCGAGCCGTCACCACAAATACTGAGCAGAGAGGAGCAGGTTCTCTGAGCCGTCACCACAAATACTGAGCAGAGAGGAGCAGGTTCTCCGAGCCGTCACCACAAACACTGAGCAGAGAGGAGCAGGTTCTCCGTCACCACAAATACTGAACAGAGAGGAGCAGGTTTCTCCCGTCACCACAAATACTGAGTAGAGAGGAGCAGGATCTCTGAGCCGTCACCACAAATACTGAGCAGAGAGGAGCAGGTTTCTCTGAGCCGTCACCACAAATACTGAGCAGAGAGGAGCAGGTCCTCCGTCACCACAAAACTGGGCAAGAGGAGCGGGTTTTCTCTGAGCCGTCACCACAAATACTGAGCAGAGGAGCAGGTTCTCCATCACCACAAATACTGAGCAGAGGAGCAGGTTCTCCGAGCCGTCACCACAAATACTGAGCAGAGAGGAGCAGGTTCTCCGACCGTCACCACAAATACTGAGCAGAGAGGAGCAGGTTCTCCGTCACCACAAATACTGAGCAGAGGAGCAGGTTCTCCATCACCACAAATACTGAGCAGAGAGGAGCAGGTTCTCTGTCACCACAAATACTGAGAGAGGGAGCAGGTTCTCCAGTCACCACAAATACTGACAGAGAGGAGCAGGTTCTCCGGTCACCACAAATACTGAGCAGAGAGGAGCAGGTTCTCCATCACCACAAATACTGAGCAGAGAGGAGCAGGTTCTCCGAGCCGTCACCACAAATACTGAGCAGAGAGGAGCAGGTTCTCGAGCATCACCACAAATACTGAGCAGAGAGGAGCAGGTTCTCCGAGCCGTCACCACAAATACTGAACAGAGAGGAGCAGGTTCTCCGTCACCACAAATACTGAACAGAGAGGAGCAGGTTCTCCGTCACCACAAATACTGAGCAGAGAGGAGCAGGTTCTCCGAGCCGTCACCACAAATACTGAGCAGAGAGGAGCAGGTTCTCCAGCCGTCACCACAAATACTGAGCAGAGAGGAGCAGGTTCTCACCGTCACCACAAATACTGAGACGAGAGGAGCAGGTTCTCCGTCCACCACAAATACTGAGCAGAGAGGAGCAGGTTCTCCGACCTCACCACAAATACTGAGCAAGAGGAGCAGGTCTCTCCGTCACCACAAATACTGAGCAGAGAGGAGCAGGTTTCCGAGCCGTCACCACAAATACTGAGCAGAGAGGAGCAGGTTCTCCGCCGTCACCACAAATACTGAGCAGAGAGGAGCAGGTTCTCCCGTCACCACAAATACTGAGCAGAGAGGAGCAGGTTCTCCGTCACCACAAATACTGAGCAGAGAGGAGCAGGTTCTCCGTCACCACAAATACTGAGCAGAGAGGAGCAGGTTCTCCGTCACCACAAATACTGACAGAGAGGAGCAGGTTCCTCCGTCACCACAAATACTGAGCAGAGAGGAGCAGGTTCTCCGAGCCGTCACCACAAATACTGAGCAGAGAGGAGCAGGTTTCTCCGTCACCACAAATACTGAGCAAGAGGAGCAGGTTCTCTCCTCACCACAAATACTGAGCAGGAGGAGCAGGTTCTCCGAGCCGTCACCACAAATACTGACAGAGAGGAGCAGGTTCTCCGTCACCACAAATACTGAGCAGAGAGGAGCAGGTTCTCCGTCACCACAAATACTGAGCAGAGAGGAGCAGGTTTCACACAAATCTGCGAGCGCCGTCACCACAAATACTGAGCAGAGAGGAGCAGGTTCTCGAGCCGTCACCAAAACTACGAGCAGAGAGGAGCAGGTTCTCCGTCACCACAAATACTGAGCAGAGAGGAGCAGGTTCTCCAGTCACCACAAATACTGAGCAGAGAGGAGCAGGTTCTCCGTCACCACAAATACTGAGCAGAGAGGAGCAGGTTCTCACCGTCACCACAAATACTGAGCAGAGAGGAGCAGGTTTCCACCGTCACCACAAATACTGAGCAGAGAGGAGCAGGTTCTCCTCACCAATACTGCAGAGAGCGTTTCCCCACCACAAATAACTGAGCAGAGAGGAGCAGGTTCTCCGTCACCACAAATACTGAGCAAGAGAGCAGGTTCTCACGTCACCACAAATACTGAGCAGAGAGGAGCAGGTTCTCCGTCACCACAAATACTGAGCAGAGAGGAGCAGGTTCTCGCCGTCACCAAAATACTGAGCAGAGAGGAGCAGGTTCTCGAGCGTCACCACAAATACTGAGCAGAGAGGAGCAGGTTCTCCGTCACCACAAATACTGAGCAGAGAGGAGCAGGTTCTCTCCGTCACCACAAATACTGAGCAGAAGGAGCAGGTTCTCCGACCTCACCACAAATACTGAGCAGAGGAGCAGGTTCTCCGTCACCACAAATACTGAGCAGAGAGGAGCAGGTTCTCCGAGCCGTCACCACAAATACTGAGCAGAGAGGAGCAGGTTCTCTACCGTCACCACAAATACTGAGCAGAGAGGAGCAGGTTCTCCGATGCCGTCACCACAAATACTGAGCAGAGAGGAGCAGGTTCTCTCCGTCACCACAAATACTGAGCGAGAGGAGCAGGTTCTCCGTCACCACAAATACTGAGCAGAGAGGAGCAGGTTCTCTGAGCCGTCACCACAAATACTGAGCAGAGAGGAGCAGGTTCTCTGAGCCGTCACCACAAATACTGAGCAGAGAGGAGCAGGTTCTCCGTCACCACAAATACTGAGCAGAGAGAGCAGGTCCTCCGCTCACCACAAAAACTGGCAGAGAGGAGCAGGTTCTCTGAGCCGTCACCACAAATACTGAGCAGAGGAGCAGGTTCTCCATCACCACAAATACTGAGCAGAGGAGCAGGTTCTCCGAGCCGTCACCCACAATACTGAGCAGAGAGGAGCAGGTTCTCCGAGCCGTCACCACAAATACTGAGCAGAGAGGAGCAGGTTCTCCGTCACCGCAAATACTGAGCAGAGGAGCAGGTTCTCCATCACCACAAATACTGAGCAGAGAGGAGCAGGTTCTCTGTCACCACAAATACTGAGCAGAGGAGCAGGTTCTCCATCACCACAAATACTGAGCAGAGAGGAGCAGGTTCTCTGTCACCACAAATACTGAGCAGAGAGGAGCAGGTTCTCTGAGCCGTCACCACAAATACTGAGCAGAGAGGAGCAGTTTCTCTGAGCCGTCACCACAAATACTGAGCAGAGAGGAGCAGGTCCTCCGTCACCACAAAAACTGGGCAGAGAGGAGCAGGTTCTCTGAGCCGTCACCACAAATACTGAGCAGAGGAGCAGGTTCTCCATCACCACAAATACTGAGCAGAGGAGCAGGTTCTCCGAGCCGTCACCACAAATACTGAGCAGAGAGGAGCAGGTTCTCCGAGCCGTCACCACAAATACTGAGCAGAGAGGAGCAGGTTTCTCCGTCACCGCAAATACTGAGCAGAGGAGCAGGTTCTCCATCACCACAAATACTGAGCAGAGAGGAGCAGGTTCTCTGTCACCACAAATACTGAGCAGAGGAGCAGGTTCTCCATCACCACAAATACTGAGCAGAGAGGAGCAGGTTCTCCGTCACCACAAATACTGAGCAGAGAGGAGCAGGTTCTCCGTCACCACAAATACTGAACAGAGAGGAGCAGGTTCTCCGTCACCACAAATACTGAGCAGAGAGGAGCAGGTTCTCCATCACCACAATACTGAGCAGAGAGGAGCAGGTTCTCCGTCACCACAAATACTGAGCAGAGAGAGCAGGTTCTCCATCACCACAAATACTGAGCAGAGAGGAGCAGGTTCTCCATCACCACAAAACTGGGCAGAGAGGAGCAGGTTCTCCATCACAACAAATACTGAGCAGAGAGGAGCAGGTTCTCCATCACACAAATACTGAGCAGAGAGGAGCAGGTTCTCCATCACCACAAATACTGAGCAGAGAGGAGCAGGTTCTCTGAGCCGTCACCACAAATACGACAGAGAGAGCAGGTTCTACCGTCACCACAAATACCGAACAGAGAGGAGCAGGTTCTCCGTCACCACAAATACTGAACAGAGAGGAGCAGGTTTCTCCGTCACCACAAATACTGAGCAGAGAGGAGCAGTTCTCTGAGCCGTCACCACAAATACTGAGCAGAGAGGAGCAGGTTCTCCACACCACAAAAACTGGCAAGAGGAGCAGGTTCTCCTCACCACAAAACTGGCAGAGGAGCAGGTTCTCCATCACCACAAATACTGAGCAGAGGAGCAGGTTCTCCAGTCACCACAAATACTGAGCAGAGAGGAGCAGGTTCTCTGTCACCACAAATACTAGCAGAGAGGAGCAGGTTCTCCGTCACCACAAATACGAGCAGAGGAGCAGGTTCTCCATCACCACAAATACTGAGCAGAGAGGAGCAGGTTCTCGTCACCACAAATACTGAGCAGAGAGGAGCAGGTTCTCCAGTCACCACAAATACTGAACAGAGAGGAGCAGGTTCTCGTCACCACAAATACTGAGCAGAGAGGAGCAGGTTCTCCTCACCACAAATACTGAGCAGAGAGGAGCAGTTTCCCGCCGTCACCACAAATACTGAGCAGAGAGGAACAGGTCTCCATCACCACAAAACTGGGCAGAGAGGAGCAGGTTCTCCTCACCACAAATACTGAGCAGAGGAGCAGGTTCTCCATCACCACAAATACTGAGCAGAGAGGAGCAGGTTCTCCGAGCCGTCACCACAAATACTGAGCAGAGAGGAGCAGGTTCTCGAGCCGTCACCACAAATACTGAGCAGAGAGGAGCAGGTTCTCACCGTCACCACAAATACGACAGAAGGAGCAGGTTCTCCGTCACCACAAATACTGACAGAGAGGAGCAGGTTCTCCGTCACCACAAATACTGAGCAGAGAGAGCAGGTTCTCTACCTCACCACAAATACTGAGCAGAGAGGAGCAGGTTCTCTCCGTCACCACAAATACTGAGCAGAGAGGAGCAGGTTCTCCGTCACCACAAATACTGAGCAGAGAGGAGCAGGTCTCTCCGTCACCACAAAACTGGCAGAGAGGAGCAGGTTCTCTGACCATCACCACAAATACTGAGCAGAGAGAGCAGGTTCTCCTCACCACAAATACTGAGCAGAGAGGAGCAGGTTCTCCATCACCACAAATACTGAGCAGAGAGGAGCAGGTTCTCATCACCACAAAACTTAGCAGAGAGGAGCAGGTTTCTCCATCCAACAAATACGGAGCAGAGGAGCAGGTTCTCCATCACCACAAATACTGAGCAGAGAGGAGCAGGTTCTCCTCACCACAAATACTGAGCAGAGAGGAGCAGGTTCTCCGAGCCGTCACCACAAATACTGATCAGAGAGGAGCAGGTTCATCCTCACCACAAATACGGCAGAGAGGAGCAGGTTCTCTCGTCACCACAAATACTACAGAGAGAGCAGGTTCTCCGTCACCACAAATACGGAGCAGAGAGGAGCAGGTTCTCACCTCACCACAAATACTGAGCAGAGAGGAGCAGGTTCTCCGTCACCACAAATACTGAGCAGAGAGGAGCAGGTTCTCCTCACCACAAATACTGACAGAGAGGAGCAGGTTCTCCGTCACCACAAATACTGAGCAGAGAGGAGCAGGTTCTCCGTCACCACAAATACTGAGCAGAGAGGAACAGGTTCTCCATCACCACAAAACTTGGCAGAGAGGAGCAGGTTCTCCATCACCACAAAATACGGAGCAGCAGGGATATGGGTTTCTCTGATCCATGTCTATATTACATTTAGGGACAAGTCTATCAGTTTAATAACAAACATCTGACAAACCTTCAGTACCCTCCCAAAATTGAAATGTGACAAGTAATGACAATAAAATAATAGCCAATGGCATGTTTATCTGCATCCTAATAGTATGTCGAGAGGAGGCAGTCCAGCCCGTCACAAATACTGAGCAGCAAGGCAACAGGTTACGCCACTACTCACATAATGGGCGAGATGAGGATGCAGGTTCTCCTTCACCTACAATTTGCTGAACAGAGACAGACAGGTTTCTCCTAGTACCGCACAACATACTAAGAGAGAGGAGACAGTTCTCGAGCCTAACATAAAAAATGAGTCAGAGAGGAGCAGGTTCTCTGAGCCGTCACCACAAATACTGAGCAGAGAGGAGCAGGTTCTCCGAGCCGTCACCACAAATAACCGAACAGAGAGGAGCAGGTTCTCCGTCACCACAAATACTGAACAGAGAGGAGCAGGTTCTCCGTCACCACAAATACTGAGCAGAGAGGAGCAGGTTCTCTGAGCCGTCACCACAAATACTGAGCAGAGAGGAGCAGGTTCTCTGAGCCGTCACCACAAATACTGAGCAGAGAGGAGCAGGTTCTCCGTCACCACAAATACTGAGAGCAGAGGAGCAGGTCCTCCGTCACCACAAAAACTGGGCAGAGAGGAGCAGGTTCTCTGAGCCGTCACCACAAATACTGAGCAGAGGAGCAGGTTCTCCATCACCACAAATACTGAGCAGAGAGGAGCAGGTTCTCCATCACCACAAATACTGAGCAGAGAGGAGCAGGTTCTCTGTCACCACAAATACTTAGCAGAGAGGAGCAGGTTCTCCGTCACCACAAATACGGAGCAGAGGAGCAGGTTCTCCATCACCACAAATACTGAGCAGAGAGGAGCAGGTTCTCCGTCACCACAAATACTGAGCAGAGAGGAGCAGGTTCTCCGAGCCGTCACCACAAATACTGATCAGAGAGGAGCAGGTTCTCCATCACCACAAATACTGAGCAGAGAGGAGCAGGTTCTCTGTCACCACAAATACTTAGCAGAGAGAAGCAGGTTTCTCCGTCACCACAAATACGGAGCAGAGAGCAGTTCTCCATCACCACAAATACTGAGCAGAGAGGAGCAGGTTCTCCGTCACCACAAATACTGAGCAGAGAGGAGCAGGTTCTCCGTCACCACAAATACTGAACAGAGAGGAGCAGGTTCTCCGTCACCACAAATACTGAGCAGAGAGGAGCAGGTTCTCCGTCACCACAAATACTGAGCAGAGAGGAACAGGTTCTCCATCACCACAAAACTGGGCAGAGAGGAGCAGGTTCTCCATCACCACAAATACTGAGCAGAGAGGAGCAGGGATATGGGGTTTCTTCTTGATGCCATTGTCTATATCTACAATTTTGGGGACAAGCTCTTATCAGTATTAATAACAATACATCTTTGATTCCTCCATTAACCCTTCAGTGACCTTAGCTCAGAATTGAATGTGACAATGTAATGACGGAATAAAGATAATAGCCAATGGCATGTATTATAGAGACTGTGCAGTCCTGTTATATGTATGCTCCGTCCTGAGGAAAGGCAGCGCAGCCCCGTCACTGTATAATGACCGCACAGTGCACGGTACAGCCTCCTATTCTATCATATGGGGGCGGATGTGCAGGACCTGGGGCCCTCACTCTCCTCCTCTCACCTGCTGTTGGCTGATAACAGAGAACAACCAGGATGGATCTTCTTCCTTAAGGTACCGTCACACGGGACATACTAAAAAGAATGAAGAAAAGGAATAAATAAAAAGAATGAAGATAATAATTTATTACCAAAAGATTATGTAGATGTAACAAAGGTTTCTTGGGAATCTTAGATATGGAATGAACACATATCCCATATAACCAGGTGTATATTATGTTACCTGAGCATTATAGGTGTGGAATGAAGATGGAATATCAGTAAATAATAGGAAATTAACATATATGCCCCATAACCATGTGTATATTATGTTACCTGAGCATTTTAGGTGTGGAATGAAGATTGAATATCAGTAGATAATAGGAAAATGAACACACATGCCCCATAACCAGGTGTATATTATGTTACCTGAGCATTTTAGGTGTGGAATTAAGATGGAATATCAGTAGATAATAGGAAAATGAACACATAGCCCATATAACCAGGTGTATATTATGTTACCTGAGCATTTTAGGTGTGGAATGAAGATGGAATATCAGTAGATAATAGGAAAATGAACACATATCCCATATAACCAGGTGTATATTATGTTACCTGAGCATTTTAGGTGTGGAATGAAGATGGAATATCAGTAGATAATAGGAAAATGAACACATAGCCCATATAACCAGGTGTATATTATGTTACCTGAGCATTTTAGGTGTGGAATGAAGATGGAATATCAGTAGATAATAGGAAAATGAACACACATGCCCCATAACCAGGTGTATATTATGTTACCTGAGCATTTTAGGTGTGGAATGAAGATGGAATATCAGTAGATAATAGGAAAATGAACACATATCCCATATAACCAGGTGTATATTATGTTACCTGAGCATTTTAGGTGTGGAATGAAGATGGAATATCAGTAGATAATAGGAAAATGAACACATATCCCATATAACCAGGTGTATATTATGTTACCTGAGCATTTTAGGTGTGGAATGAACGTGAAATATTTGTAGATAATATGAAAATAAAGACATATCCCATATAACCAGGTGTATATTATGTTACCTGAGCATTTTAGGTGTGGAATGAAGATGGAATCTATGTAGATAATAGAAGAATGGACACATATCCCATATAACCAGGTGTATATTATGTCACCTGAGCATTTTAGGTGTGGAATGAATGTGAAATATCAGTAGATAATAGGAAAATGAACACATATCCCATATAACCAGGTGTATATTATGTTACCTGAGCATTTTAGGTGTGGAATGAAGATGGAATATCAGTAGATAATAGAAGAATGGACATATATCCCATATAACAAGGTGTATATTATGTTACCTGAGCATTATAGGTGTGGAATGAAGATGGAATATCAGTAAATAATAGGAAATTAACATATATGCCCCATAACCATGTGTATATTATGTTACCTGAGCATTTTAGGTGTGGAATGAAGATTGAATATCAGTAGATAATAGGAAAATGAACACACATGCCCCATAACCAGGTGTATATTATGTTACCTGAGCATTTTAGGTGTGGAATTAAGATGGAATATCAGTAGATAATAGGAAAATGAACACATAGCCCATATAACCAGGTGTATATTATGTTACCTGAGCATTTTAGGTGTGGAATGAAGATGGAATATCAGTAGATAATAGGAAAATGAACACATATCCCATATAACCAGGTGTATATTATGTTACCTGAGCATTTTAGGTGTGGAATGAAGATGGAATATCAGTAGATAATAGGAAAATGAACACATAGCCCATATAACCAGGTGTATATTATGTTACCTGAGCATTTTAGGTGTGGAATGAAGATGGAATATCAGTAGATAATAGGAAAATGAACACACATGCCCCATAACCAGGTGTATATTATGTTACCTGAGCATTTTAGGTGTGGAATGAAGATGGAATATCAGTAGATAATAGGAAAATGAACACATATCCCATATAACCAGGTGTATATTATGTTACCTGAGCATTTTAGGTGTGGAATGAAGATGGAATATCAGTAGATAATAGGAAAATGAACACATATCCCATATAACCAGGTGTATATTATGTTACCTGAGCATTTTAGGTGTGGAATGAACGTGAAATATTTGTAGATAATATGAAAATAAAGACATATCCCATATAACCAGGTGTATATTATGTTACCTGAGCATTTTAGGTGTGGAATGAAGATGGAATCTATGTAGATAATAGAAGAATGGACACATATCCCATATAACCAGGTGTATATTATGTCACCTGAGCATTTTAGGTGTGGAATGAATGTGAAATATCAGTAGATAATAGGAAAATGAACACATATCCCATATAACCAGGTGTATATTATGTTACCTGAGCATTTTAGGTGTGGAATGAAGATGGAATATCAGTAGATAATAGAAGAATGGACATATATCCCATATAACAAGGTGTATATTATGTTACCTGAGCATTTTAGGTGTGGAATGAAGATGGAATATCAGTAGATAATAGGAAAATGAACACATATGCCCCATAACCAGGTGTATATTATGTTACCTGAGCATTTTAGGTGTGGAATGAAGATGGAATATCAGTAGATAATAAGAAATTGAACACATATCCCATATAACCAGGTGTATATTATGTTACCTGAGCATTTTAGGTGTGGAATGAAGATGGAATATCAGTAGATAATAGGAAAATGAACACATAGCCCATATAACCAGGTGTATATTATGTTACCTGAGCATTTTAGGTGTGGAATGAAGATGGAATATCTGTAGATAATAGGAAAATGAACACACATGCCCCATAAACCAGGTGTATATTATGTTACCTGAGCATTTTAGGTGTGGAATGAAGATGGAATATCAGTAGATAATAGGAAAATGAACACATATCCCATAAACCAGGTGTATATTATGTTACCTGAGCATTTTAGGTGTGGAATGAAGAGGGAAAATATCAGTAGATAATAGGAAAATGAACACATATGCCCCATAAACCAGGTGTATATTATGTTACCTGAGCATTTTAGGTGTGGAATGAAGATGGAATATCAGTAGATAATAGGAAAATGAACACATATCCCATAAACCAGGTGTATATTATGTTACCTGAGCATTTTAGGTGTGGAATGAAGATGGAATATCAGTAGATAATAGGAAAATGAACACATATGCCCATAACCAGGTGTATATTATGTTACCTGAGCATTTTAGGTGTGGAATGAAGATGGAATATCAGTAGATAATAAGAAAATGAACACATATCCCATATAACCAGGTGTATATTATGTTACCTGAGCATTTTAGGTGTGGAATGAAGATGGAATATCAGTAGATAATAGGAAAATGAACACATATGCCCAATAACCAGGTGTATATTATGTTACCTGAGCATTTTAGGTGTGGAATGAAGATGGAATATCAGTAGATAATAGGAAAATGAACACATATCCCCATAAACCAGGTGTATATTATGTTACCTGAGCATTTTAGGTGTGGAATGAAGATGGAATATCAGTAGATAATAGGAAAATGAACACATATGCCCATATAACCAGGTGTATATTATGTTACCTGAGCATTTTAGGTGTGGAATGAAGATGGAATATCAGTAGATAATAGGAAAATGAACACATATGCCCATATAACCAGGTGTATATTATGTTACCTGAGCATTTTAGGTGTGGAATGAAGATGGAATATCAGTAGATAATAGGAAAATGAACACATATGCCCATATAACCAGGTGTATATTATGTTACCTGAGCATTTTAGGTGTGGAATGAAGATGGAATATCAGTAGATAATAGGAAAATGAACACATATCCCATATAACCAGGTGTATATTATGTTACCTGAGCATTTTAGGTGTGGAATGAAGATGGAATATCAGTAGATAATAGGAAAATGAACACATATCCCATATAACCAGGTGTATATTATGTTACCTGAGCATTTTAGGTGTGGAATGAAGATGGAATATCAGTAGATAATAGGAAAATGAACACATATGCCCCATAACCAGGTGTATATTATGTTACCTGAGCATTTTAGGTGTGGAATGAAGATGGAATATCAGTAGATAATAGGAAAATGAACACATATCCCATATAACCAGGTGTATATTATGTTACCTGAGCATTTTAGGTGTGGAATGAACGTGAAATATTAGTAGATAATAGGAAAATGAACACATTTCCCAAATAACCAGGTGTATATTATGTTACCTGAGCATTTTAGGTGTGGAATGAAGATGGAATATATGTAGATAATAGAAGAATGAACACATATCCCATATAACCAGGTGTATATTATGTTACCTGAGCATTTTAGGTGTGGAATGAAGATGGAATATCAGTAGATAATAGGAAAATGAACACATATCCCATATAACCAGGTGTATATTATGTTACCTGAGCATTTTAGGTGTGGAATGAAGATGGAATATCAGTAGATAATAAGAAAATGAACACATATCCCATATAACCAGGTGTATATTATGTTACCTGAGCATTTTAGGTGTGGAATGAAGATGGAATATCAGTAGATAATAGGAAAATGAACACATATCCCATATAACCAGGTGTATATTATGTTACCTGAGCATTTTAGGTGTGGAATGAAGATGGAATATCAGTAGATAATAAGAAAATGAACACATATCCCATATAACCAGGTGTATATTATGTTACCTGAGCATTTTAGGTGTGGAATGAAGATGAAATATCAGTAGATAGTAGGAAAATGAACACATATCCCAAATAACCAGGTGTATATTATGTTACCTGAGCATTTTAGGTGTGGAATGAAGAAGGAATATCAGTAGATAATAGAGGAATGAACACATATCCCATATAACCAGGTGTATATTATGTTACCTGAGCATTTTAGGTGTGGAATGAAGATGGAATATCAGTAGATAATAGGAAAATGAACACATATCCCATATAACCAGCTGTATATTATGTTACCTGAGCATTTTAGGTGTGGAATGAATGTGAAATATTAGTAGATAATAGGAAAATGAACACATAGCCCATATAACCAGGTGTATATTATGTTACCTGAGCATTTTAGGTGTGGAATGAAGATGGAATATCAGTAGATAATAGGAAAATGAACACACATGCCCCATAACCAGGTGTATATTATGTTACCTGAGCATTTTAGGTGTGGAATGAAGATGGAATATCAGTAGATAATAGGAAAATGAACACATATCCCATATAACCAGGTGTATATTATGTTACCTGAGCATTAGAGGTGTGGAATGAAGATGGAATATCAGTAGATAATAGGAAAATGAACACATATCCCATATAACCAGGTGTATATTATGTTACCTGGGCATTTTAGGTGTGGAATGAAGATGGAATATCAGTAGATAATAGGAAAATGAACACATATCCCATATAACCAGGTGTATATTATGTTACCTGAGCATTTTAGGTGTGGAATGAAGATGGAATATCAGTAGATAATAAGAAAATGAACACATATCCCATATAACCAGGTGTATATTATGTTACCTGAGCATTTTAGGTGTGGAATGAAGATGAAATATCAGTAGATAGTAGGAAAATGAACACATATCCCAAATAACCAGGTGTATATTATGTTACCTGAGCATTTTAGGTGTGGAATGAAGAAGGAATATCAGTAGATAATAGAGGAATGAACACATATCCCATATAACCAGGTGTATATTATGTTACCTGAGCATTTTAGGTGTGGAATGAAGATGGAATATCAGTAGATAATAGGAAAATGAACACATATCCCATATAACCAGCTGTATATTATGTTACCTGAGCATTTTAGGTGTGGAATGAATGTGAAATATTAGTAGATAATAGGAAAATGAACACATAGCCCATATAACCAGGTGTATATTATGTTACCTGAGCATTTTAGGTGTGGAATGAAGATGGAATATCAGTAGATAATAGGAAAATGAACACACATGCCCCATAACCAGGTGTATATTATGTTACCTGAGCATTTTAGGTGTGGAATGAAGATGGAATATCAGTAGATAATAGGAAAATGAACACATATCCCATATAACCAGGTGTATATTATGTTACCTGAGCATTAGAGGTGTGGAATGAAGATGGAATATCAGTAGATAATAGGAAAATGAACACATATCCCATATAACCAGGTGTATATTATGTTACCTGGGCATTTTAGGTGTGGAATGAAGATGGAATATCAGTAGATAATAGGAAAATGAACACATATCCCATATAACCTGGTGTATATTATGTTACCTGAGCATTTTAGGTGTGGAATGAAGATGAAATATCAGTAGATAATAGGAAAATGAACACATATCCCATTTAACCAGGTGTATATTATGTCACCTGAGCATTTTAGGTGTGGAATGAAGATGGAATCTATGTAGATAATAGAAGAATGGACACATATCCCATATAACCAGGTGTATATTATGTCACCTGAGCATTTTAGGTGTGGAATGAAGATGAAATATCAGTAGATAATAGGAAAATTAACACATATCCCATATAACCAGGTGTATATTATGTTACTGAGCATTTTAGGTGTGGAATGAAGATGAAATATCTAATATATAAAACCACAAGCGATTTGTGACGTCAGTTCCGTCACTTTGCACACACTTCCGTAACTTTGTCCCAAGGTACACCCGCTCAGGGTGGACCAAGACGGCCGCCCTTAGCGGGACGACCGTGGTGAGCCAGCCGGGAGATGACCGCCGTTAGCTGATCGTCTCCCGGCTGGCGACCCGCTGCCCGGAGCTGAGCTGCGGCGCTCCCCGGCACGGAGCTCTGTGGCGAGGCTGCCGGGAGACGACCGGCGTTAGCCCTCCTCCTCCATCAGCCACTTCCCCCCCATAACTGAAGACCAACTCTCCTCCCTCCTGTCAAAATCACACTTCACCACCAGCACCCATGACCCGCTCCCATCCCACCTCATTCCCAAACAAACCTCCATTTTCATCCCAGCCCTCACCCACCTCTTTAACCTTTCACTTAGCACGGGTACCTTCCCCTCGGCCTTCAAACACACCCTAATCACGCCCATCCAAAAAAAACCCTCACTTGACCCTACCTCTGTCTCTAACTATCGCCCCATATCTCTTCTCCCATTCGCCTCTAAGCTACTTGAACAACAACTGTCCTCTCACCTCTCCTCGTGCTCCCACTTCGACCGCCTACAGTCCGGCTTCCGACCCCTCCATTCCACCGAAACAGTCCTGACCAAAGTCACCAACGACCTACTGACCGCCAAGAACAAACACCACTACTCCATCCTGCTACTCCTTGACCTGTCTGCCGCCTTCGACACGGTTGACCACTCCCTTCTTCTCCGGATCCTGGAATCCCTTGGCATCACCCACCTTGCCCTCTCCTGGATCTCCTCATACCTAGCGGACCGGACCTTCAGTGTCTCCCACTCCCACACCTCCTCCTCACCCTACCCCCTTTCAGTCGGAGTCCCCCATGGTTCGGTCCTGGGACCCCTACTTTTCTCCATTTACACTCTCGGCCTAGGGCAACTCATCGAATCCCATGGCCTCCAGTACCACCTCTATGCCGACGACACCCAAATCTATCCTTCAATGCCTTTAAGCCATTTCATCCTTCTTCTCTGCTCGCTTCCTTAAACTCAACATGGACAAAACTGAATTCATAGTCTTCCCCCCAAGAAATTCCACCCGACCTCCCAACCTATCCATCTGCGTCAACGACTGCGCCCTCTCCCCAGTCCCCCAAGCCAAGTGCCTCGGGTAATCCTTGACTCCTCCCTATCCTTCAAACCCCACATCGAGGCCCTCACCACATCCCTCCGGCTCCTGCTCAAGAACATCTCACGGATCCGCTCCTTCCTCACCCACGACACCGCTAAAACACTCATCCATGCTCTTATCATCTCCCGCCTTGACTACTGCAACCTCCTTCTCAATGGCCTCCCGGATGACTCCCTCACACCTCTCCAGTCTATCCTCAACTCCGCTGCCCGACTCATCTATATGTCCTCCCGCTACTCCCCTGTCTCCCCCCTCTGCCAAGCCCTTCACTGGCTACCAGTCTCCAAGAGATCCCTATTCAAAACACTAAACAAAGCCATACACAACCTGGCCCCACCATACATCTCTGACCTGGTCTCCCGATACCTACCCTCACGTAACCTCCACTCCTCCCAAGAACTCCTCCTCTGCTCCCCCCTCATCACCTCTTCGCACAACCGAGTCCAGGACTTCTCCCGGGCATCTGCCTTACTCTGGAACTCCCTACCCGAACACGTCAGACACTCTCCTACCCTGAGTAGCTTCAAGTGTCACCTGAAGACTCACTTGTTCCGTCAAGCCTACAACCTGCCATGAGACCCAGGCGAACGCCCCATACCTGACATTCCCCCATCCTACTGTATCCTAACCCACCCCTCATAGACTGTGAGCCCTCGCGGACAGGGTCCCTGCCCCTCCTGTACCTGTACGTCCTGATCGCCTAGATTTAGTGTACTTGTTCTTGTCTCCCTCATCCTCATGTAAAGCGCCATGGAACCTAATGGCGCTATATAAATAAATAATAATAATAATAATGTTTCGCGGCGCGATTCTGATTAGTCGGCGCCAGGCGCGAGCGACCAATCAGAGGGGCGGCTCGCACAGGGCTGCAAATTTGAAAGTGAATGGGCCCCTACGGTGGCGGAGCTACGACGAGCGTATCGCTTGTCGGGAGACGACCGGCGTTAGCCGGTCGTCTCCTGGCTGGCGACCCGCTGCCCGGAGCTCAGCCGCGGCGCTCCCCGGCACCCTACTCTCGCCCCCCTTTTTACAAGCCCTGCCGCTCACTGCCCACAGCCGGTCACTTTCCTCCATCCGGGAGCCGGCCCCGCCCACACTCCGGTCCGGTGTGCGGCCTCCGGCATCGCCGCTCACCCCACACAGAACGGTCAGTGGCCTCTGTGCCCTCCAGCCTCCTCTGGCCTCAGTGCCCTCCAGCCTCCCCTGGCCTCCGTGCCCTCCAGCCTCCCCTCTCCTCACCCCTCCTCACCCCTCCAGCCTCCGCTCTCCGCACCCCTCCATCCTCCGCTCTCCTCACCCCTCCAGCCTCCGCTCTCCTCACCCCTCCAGCCTCCGCTCTCCCTCCTCACCCCTTCTCACCCCTGCAGCCTCAGCTCTCCTCACCCCTCCTCACCCCTCCAGCCTCCGCTCTCCTCACCCCTCCAGCCTCCGCTCTCCTCACCCCTCCTCACCCCTCCAGCCTCGCTCTCCTCACCCCTCCTTACCCTCCAGCCTCAGCTCTCTCACCTCTCCTCACCCCTCAGCCTCCGCTCTCCTCACCCCTCCATATGCAATGTACAGTATGTGTATATATGTGTGTATGTAATATAATTTGTAAATGATGTGTGTGTATGTATATATATATTTCTACATGTTTAGAGATTTGCATGTGTCTACATATAATGTGTGTGTGTATCTAATATATTAAAGACCAAGGCACTTCCGTCACTTTGTCCGCACTTCCGTCCCTTTGTCCACACACACACACACACTCCGCTATACTTACCACCGGCCCAGCGTCCGCCGCCTGGATCCTCAGTCGACATGTCGCCACCCCCGAACTACTGGATCCAATATGGCGTCCAGGAAGACTCGCCAAACTTCCCGGACGCCATATTTGATACAGATGTCCGGGGCCGCCGACATGCTTTGTCCAAGATGTCGTCCGGGAAGTCTCGGCACACTTCCCAGACGCCATATTGGATCCAGTCGTCTGGGGGCGGCGACATGTCGACTCAGGATCCAGGCGGCGGGGAAGATGCAGGGCCGGTGGTAAGTATACCGGAGTGTGTGTGTGTATGTGTGTGCTGAACACTCTGCCCACGGCGCTGCGCTGACCACTCTGCCCACGCCGCTGCGCTGACCACTCTGCCCACGCCGCTGCGCTGACCACTCTGCCCACGCCGCAGGCGCTGACCACTCTGCGTACGGCGCTGCACTGACCATGCTGCCCACCGCGCTGCGCTGTCCATGCTACCCTGACCACTCTGCCCACGGCGCTGCGCTGACCACTCTGCCCACGCTGCTGCGCTGACCACTCTGCCCACGCCGCTGCGCTGACCACTCTGCCCACGCCGCTGCGCTGACCACTCTGCCCACGCCGCTGCGCTGACCACTCTGCCCACGCCGCAGGCGCTGACCACTCTGCGTACGGCGCTGCACTGACCATGCTGCCCACCGCGCTGCGCTGTCCATGCTACCCTGACCACTCTGCCCACGGCGCTGCGCTGACCACTCTGCCCACGCTGCTGCGCTGACCACTCTGCCCACGCCGCTGCGCTGACCACTCTGCCCACGCCGCTGCGCTGACCACTCTGCCCACGGCGCTGCGCTGACCACTCTCACCGCACTCACTGCTAACCACTGAGCCACCGCACTCACTGCTAACCACTGAGCCACCGCACTCACTGCTAACCACTGAGCCACCGCACTCACTGGTAACCACTGAGTCACCGCCCCTCACTGCTAACCACTGAGCCACCGTGCAGTGCCAACCACTGAGCCACCGCGCAGTGCTAAGCACTGAGCCACCGTGCAGTGCTAAGCACTGAGCCACCGTGTACTGCTAACCACTGAGCCACAGCACTGTGGTAACCACTGAGCCACCGAGCACTGCTAACCACTGAGCCACCGCGCAGTGCTAACCACTAAGCCACCGCGCAGTGCTAACCACTAAGCCACTGTGCAGTGCTAACCACTCAGCCACCGTATACTCTGCTACCCACAGAGCCACCTGTATACACACAATTCATTTCACCGCACTCCCCTAACTATTACTAAATAAACTATATATGGATTCTAGACTACCCGATTCTTTAGAATCGGGCGGCCATCTAGTCTACATATATTCCATCTTCATTCCACACCTAAAATGCTCAGGTAACATAATATACACCTGGATATATGGGATATGTGTTCACTACATACATTCCATGTTCATTCCACACCTAAAATGCTCAGGTAACATAATATACACCTGGATATATGGGATATATGTTCATTTTCCTATTATCTACTGATATTACATCTTCATTCCACACCTAAAATGCTCAGGTAACATAATATACACCTGGTTATATGGGATATGTGTTCATTTTCCTATTATCTACTGATATTCCATCTTCATTCCACACCTAAAATGCTCAGGTAACATAATATACACTTGGTTATATGGGATATATGTCCATTCTTCTATTATCTACTGATATTCCATCTTCATTCCACACCTAAAATGCTCAGGTAACATAATATACACCTGGTTATTTGGGATATGTGTTCATTTTCCTACTATCTACTGATATTTCATCTTCATTCCACACCTAAAATGCTCAGGTAACATAATATACACCTGGTTATATGGGATATATGTTCATTTTCCTATTATCTACTAATATTTCACGTTCATTCCACACCTAAAATGCTCAGGTAACATAATATACACCTGGTTATATGGGATATGTGTTCATTTTCCTATTATCTACTGATATTCCATCTTCATTCCACACCTAAAATGCTCAGGTAACATAATATACACCTGATTATATGGGCTATGTGTTCATTTTCCTATTATCTACTAATATTCCATCTTCATTCCACATCTAAAATGCTCAGGTAACATAATATACACCTGGTTATATGTGATATGTGTTCATTTTCCTATTATCTACTGATATTTCATCTTCATTCCACACCTAAAATGCTCAGGTAACATAATATACACCTGGATATATGGGATATGTGTTCATTTTCCTATTATCTACTGATATTTCACATTCATTCCACACCTAAAATGCTCAGGTAACATAATATACACCTGGTTATGGGGCATATGTGTTCATTTTCCTATTATCTACTGATATTCCATCTTCATTCCACACCTCTAATGCTCAGGTAACATAATATACACCTGGTTATATGGGATATATGTTCATTTTCCTATTATCTACTGATATTCCATCTTCATTCCACACCTAAAATGCTCAGGTAACATAATATACACCTGGTTATGGGGCATATGTGTTCATTTTCTTATTATCTACTGATATTTCATCTTCATTCCACACCTAAAATGCTCAGGTAACATAATATAGACCTGATTATATGGGCTATGTGTTCATTTTCTTATTATCTACTGATATTCCATCTTCATTCCACACCTAAAATGCTCAGGTAACATAATATACACCTTGTTATATGGGATATATGTCCATTCTTCTATTATCTACAGATATTCCATCTTCATTCCACACCTTAAATGCTCAGGTAACATAATATACACCTTGTTATATGGGATATATGTCCATTCTTCTATTATCTACAGATATTTCACATTCATTCCACACCTAAAATGCTCAGGTAACATAATATACACCTGGTTATATGGGATATATGTTCATTTTCCTATTATCTACTGATATTCCATCTTCATTCCACACCTAAAATGCTCAGGTAACATAATATACACCTGGTTATGGGGCATATGTGTTCATTTTCCTATTATCTACTGATATTCCATCTTCATTCCACACCTCTAATGCTCAGGTAACATAATATACACCTGGTTATATGGGATATGTGTTCATTTTCCTATTATCTACTGATATTCCATCTTCATTCCACACCTAAAATGCTCAGGTAACATAATATACACCTGGTTATGGGGCATATGTGTTCATTTTCCTATTATCTACTGATATTCCATCTTCATTCCACACCTAAAATGCTCAGGTAACATAATATACACCTGGTTATATGGGCTATGTGTTCATTTTCCTATTATCTACTAATATTTCACATTCATTCCACACCTAAAATGCTCAGGTAACATAATATACAGCTGGTTATATGGGATATGTGTTCATTTTCCTATTATCTACTGATATTCCATCTTCATTCCACACCTAAAATGCTCAGGTAACATAATATACACCTGGTTATATGGGATATGTGTTCATTTTCCTATTATCTACTGATATTTCATCTTCATTCCACACCTAAAATGCTCAGGTAACATAATATACACCTGATTATATGGGATATGTGTTCATTTTCCTATTATCTACTGATATTCCATCTTCATTCCACACCTAAAATGCTCAGGTAACATAATATACACCTGGTTATATGGGATATGTGTTCATTCTTCTATTATCTACTGATATTCCATCTTCATTCCACACCTAAAATGCTCAGGTAACATAATATACACCTGGTTATATGGGATATGTGTTCATTCCATATCTAAGATACCCAAGAAACCTTTTATACATCTACATAATGTTTCTGTAATAAGTTATTATCTTCATTCTTTTTATTTATTCCTTTTCTTCATTCTTTTTAGTATGTCCCTAGGAAAATGAACACATATCCCATATAAACAGATGTATATTATGTTACATGAGCATTTTAGGTGTGGAATGAATGTGAAATATCTGTAGATAATAGGAGAATGAACGCATATCCCATATAAACAGGTGTATATTATGTTACCTGAGCATTTTAGGTGTGGAATGAAGATGAAATATCTGTAGATAATAGAAGAATGGACACATATCCCATATAAACAGGTGTATATTATGCTACCTGAGCATTTTAGGTGTGGAAAGAAGATGAAATATCTGTAGACAATAGGAGAATGAACACATATCCCATATAAACAGGTGTATATTATGCTACCTGAGCATTTTAGGTGTGGAATGAATATGAAATATCTGTAGATAATAGGAGAATGAACACATATCCCATATAAACAGGTATATTATGCTACCCGAGCATTTTAGGTGTGGAATGAACGTGAAATATCTGTAGATAATAGGAAAATGAACACATATCCCATATAACCAGGTGTATATTATGTTACCTGAGCATTTTAGGTGTGGAATGAAGATGAAATATCTGTAGATAATAGGAGAATGAACACATATCCCATATAACCAGGGGTATATTATGTTACCTGAGCATTTTAGGTGTGGAATGAACGTGAAATATCTGTAGATAATAGGAGAATTAACACATATCCCATATAAACAGGTGTATATTATGTTACCTGAGCATTTTAGGTGTGGAATGAAGATGAAATATCTGTAGATAATAGGAGAATGAACACATATCCCATATAACCAGGGGTATATTATGTTACCTGAGCATTTTAGGTGTGGAATGAACATGAAATATCTGTAGATAATAGGAAAATGAACACATACACCTGGTTATATAGAATATATTATGTTACGTGAGCATTTTAGGTGTGGAATGAACGTGAAATATCTGTAGATAATAGGAAAATGAACACATACACCTGGTTATATAGAATATATTATGTTACGTGAGCATTTTAGGTGTGGAATGAACGTGAAATATCTGTAGATAATAGGAGAATGAACACATATCCCATATAAACAGGTGTATATTACGCTACCTGAGCACTATAGCTGTGGAATGAACAATCTCAGCATTTAGGTGGATGTGATCGCTGCCATGTTGACCTGTCATGACGACTTCTGGGTTACCCAGCTGAAGAATGCCTGGTACACCATGCCAAATGCATGGTGTGTGAAGTGTCAACTGCAAGTGCAGCTCTGACATATAATCCATTGCAATGCTGGTATATTGCAATGGATTATATTAGGAGTCAAACTAATAAAAGGTTATGTCCCATAAAGGGACTAAGTAGAAAAGTTAAAAAAGTAAAAAAAAAAAAAAAATTATAAAGAACAAATAAAATCTCAAAAAATATAATACCAATTTATACATATTTTTAACTAACACACATAATTAAACAATAAATGTACACTTTTTGTTATCGCCACATTTGGAACGACTCACTGTTTACAACTGTCACACTAGTTTACCCCTTCATTGAACATAGTAAAAATTAAAAAATAAAAACTGGAAAAAATATGCTTTTTTCATCATATGGCCAAAAAAAGTGAAATCAAATGCGATCAAATAGTCACATGTAAACAAAAATGTTATCTGTGGAAACATCATCTTTTTCTGCAAAAATGGAAGCTCTCACATAGTTCCGTCAGTGAAAAATGTAAAACACTACAGGACGCAGAACACAACAATGCAAAAACAA